>NW_019294961.1:7325-20935 GCF_000500325.1 Leptinotarsa decemlineata
CACCACCTTCTGTAATAGTACCCAAAACGATTCCAATCAGCACTTTGTTAGAATAGTGATGGATATTTGACTCAATTCAACAAATAAACTGTCGAAAATACTGGACACGTTACCACTTGATTTTTCACGTTTGTACGGCTGCAAAATTGGGACTAATAAGTGCGCAGCTGCGCCATGACACATACAACTATAGCCAATACAAGCATTAAATCGCGATGGGATGCTCCTTAAACCGATGGCCCAATCTATGGGAATGGTTTGAGATGGTAGTTCATGAAATTTGGTGGGTGAAATGTTCGCCCAGCGGACTTGAAAGAGTTGAAAGAATAAGTTCGTTGGGCTTTATATGCACTAACATTTGCTAATTGTTTTTAACATTGAATCTCATGGCGGGTTTTTCCAACATTACCTAATACCTAAACCTATACCACAGATTATATACAGGAAACTTTTCAGTCAGAGTTATTTACACGCTAATCATATGAAAAAAACACCTATTGACGAAATCAGAAAAAATGATTCCGTATTGTTTGATGTGTGGTCGATACGTGGATGAAACAGAAAAATGCTTTGAATGCAAAACGTGTAATAGGATTTTAGAACCGAAATGTTTCCGATTATACTATGAGATTGATGAATGTTGTCCTTTATGTATGTCTGCAGAAAAGAATGATGAATTGTGAATTGAAGAGGAGTGGAAGTGAATAGATTTGACTCAGAAATAAACTATACAATCACTATAATCTGCGCAATCTCTGTTCAAAACTGTATCTTAAAATTCCGTTTACATTCAAATTTGGATTCGGTTGAAATAAGAAACAAAAAACGTATTGATGAAACAAAATATCATTACTTTCAGTCATCTGAGCTCAATTATCAGAACTATTTAAAAAACAGCATTTTTCAAGTCAAAATCACTTCATACAATTCACTAGGAACGCAAAAAGTACGCATAAATAGGGGCCAAATCTGGTTTCCAGTTGAAACTGAACGATGTCTGAGAGTAATATTCAATGTAGAAGGGATGTTTTTTTTTATATTCCCGGTATATTGGAGGGCTGAAAATCCAGAGTTCAGTATGTCATCTCTTCATTAACATTTTCCAATGAGTCGTATTCGGGGACATAAGCCATTTTAAGAAGGAAAAAATTAAACATCTAATGTGGAAGGGGTATTTTTTTGTTGGTTCCCGGTACTTTGGAGGGCTGATTTGCCGCAGCTAGCAGGCGAATATTGGTATTATGGATTCATGGCCAGACATGACATCAGCTTAGGTATGCCAGAAGCTACCTCTATTAACAGAATAACAGCTTTTGACGCTACTGAAGTTAACCTGTTTTTTGACCAACTAAAAATGATCCAAGCTAAACACAATATACCTGGTCATCGCATTTTTAATATTAACGAGATCGGAATAAGCACTGTTCAAAAAAACTACAAGATTTTGGTCCCAAAAGGTGTAAAACAAATAGGAAAAGCAACAAGCGAAGAACGTGGTGTCACCACAACAGTAGTGTGCGCTGTTAGCCTAGTGGAATTACCCCATGGGGTTTCGGGCAAAAAGGAACGGCAAGGTTTTTTGTTTTCATTAATATGTCTAATAAAAAGTTGATTATTAAGAGATTTTTTGTCAGTTATAAACAGATAGATAAGTAATGTTTATGTTTTGATAAAAGTTGATTATTTTTTAAATAAAAAAAAGTTACTTTTTTGTCATTTAAGTTAAGTGTTCCCAATTCCCCCACCTTCCCCTATACCTACCTTGAAACTTCCAAAACAATCGAAACCAAACACACCTTCATCCATTTTGTCGAATTATCACGAATTTTCAATAAACTAAATATCTACGATCCTTTCATAATAAAATTGCCGATCAAGTAGGCAAATCTAATCAGCAAATGCACTACGATGAAATACTAGATGAAACAGTAGAAAATGTCAAAATTAACCTTTCACGAACACTTTTGTCCGATCTACTAAAACACGCCGAGTATCTTATTCTATAAGTAGAATATTGTAATATTGAAACTCAAAAGCGTTCAAAGCGCGGTTTGTTAAATTTAGTGGGAAAAACTTCCAAATGACTTTTTGGTACTCTGGACTCAGACGATGAAATAAAATATAACGATGCTATTCAGGAATTCCAGCTATACCAAAATTCCACTCTAAAGGAAGAAAGCTGATAGAGAATTACAATAATACAATAACTCTTCCTACTGCCGATCAAGAAGTAATTAAAAATTAGCTAGACTTTCTTCAATTCAATATCAGTCAAAACCTGATAGAATATTTGTGAACGCAGAATAGATTGAATCAGATTATATTGAATTGTCAAAATTTAATTACCTTTCTGGACAATTCTAATTCCTCAGCTGAGATCACAGTACTGTGATTATTTGAGCCTTTGTTCATCCCTACTGTAGTTCAACTAATTCAGTGTATTGAGATTTACTTGTAGGGTTTTCCCTACAATTATTTAGTTTAGAAACATTTCAATTCTTTATTGATTTTTTCGTATAGGCATTTGGCGATGTTTGCTATAGGTGCTTAATTCTGAAATAAGCCAATACGTAATTATACAAAAAGAATAGGATCGTTGTACATACGGTTTCAGTTATATCTACCATTAAACGTAGGTAAAACAAGAAAGAGTAGGGAGTTGATATTATTATGTGCGAAATTTATAAATTATTTGTGCTATTTGTAAACGTTGATTCCTACGAAAATCTCACAAAATCAATTTTGTGTTTCTAGCAAAGCTGAGGATGGTTTATATCATTCTTGCATCAGACGAACTGTTATGTCAATATGAAATACCTGAACAATATTATCATCACTCAGTCGTTGATGCGTAGTAAATTTTTTAACACGTGTAGTGTGTAGTCGAAACAAATACGTATTTATATCTCTATATTATCAAGGTTTCGTTATGAGCAATATTTTGATAAAAAGTCAGGGATGTGACACACCCCGTCGTTTAAAAATGGTAAGTATATAAGTATTTATCCAACCAAAGCTGAATAACTGATAAGTGTATTTGCACTGTCTTAATCGAATGGTAACATTATCACAAACTAATGCAGCGGCGTTTCAATCAGGTTATATTACGGAAACATGTTGCGCAAAGGATTACAATTAATATTAACGACATCGGTGAACTGGGGTAATGGTAGTGTGCCGAACTCTCTAAAAGGTTCTGAGTTCGAATTCCTCTTCGACCAGATATTTTTTCGGGAGAAACAAATTGAGTTGTCCTCGTTAGATCGTTTTCGGAAAAACAGATCATGTGACTATAGGCCCCATCGTGCATTAACCAAGAGTGATTCGGAGACCAATGGGAACATCTTCCATAAAATAACATAACATTTTCCAATTAATCCTACTCATACATTGAAAGAGAATCTTTCTTGGAATTGAGTTTGCGTTATCGCATGTGGGTTATCTTCCGCCCAGATGTGGTTGTTATGGAAGTTCATGATACCATTTCTTGAAAAATTTGCCTCATCTGTGAAGGGAATTTTCGATAAAATTTGGGGATGTTGTTCGACATTTCTTTGAAGCCATTGAGCAAATTCGATACGTGGTTGGAAATCACGTAGCGTAAGTGCCTGGACACGCTGAATATGATAAGGATATAATTGTTGTTCCTTTAAAATTCTGTAAACGGTCATGTGACTCACATTTAAAGTTTGACTAATTTTTCTTGTACTTGTCTCTGGATATTCACTGATTTCTTCGAGAACCACCTCCACCAATTCCACAGTTCTTGTAGTCCGTGGCCTTCCTACTATAGAATTTCTGTCAAAGCTTTCAGATTTGGAAAGTCGCCAGAAAAGATGCTGAATATCGGGATAAAAATGTTTTATATAGTATTTTGAGTTTTCATTCATCCTCTAGGCATATACTTTTAGGGTGAAAAAATATATAGCTACCACTCATCATAAACTCTTTAATATAAAAGTAAAATATATTTTCGGAAAACGTTTAGCCCTCAGCAGAAACATCTTTCCGTAAAAGCCAGCAGAGCGTAATTATTCTAAAGTCAGTTTTGAACAGTTTGTACATTTTAGAGCAAACACCAAATAAACATTTCATTTCGAGCTGATGCTGATAATTATGAAAGAAACGATAAGTTGAATTTAAAATTATAATCACTATACCCAATTCTTGAGTAAATGAACATGCATACCTCCGCCTCTGTTTATGAGAAAGAGTGAATAGGATAACAAAATCTTGGAGTAGGGGGACCGGCCGTTTTTCTGCCAAGTTTATTTATAAAGTCGCCTGAACACAATTCATTTTGTTTTGTAATTTGTACGTGAAGGGTTACAGTGTCAAGTGATTAGGTTATCGTCTATACACCATGCCTGAATCTCCTAAAAAGCCAGCTGTGCAAAGCAAATCTATACCAATTAAACGAGTGTTAGTAAAGGATCCTTCTGAAATCCCATCACAGTGTTCTTCTACACCTGGAGGAACTACATTTTCAACTACACCGGGAGGTAGGTATCACAAAAATACTATAGGTATTATTGAGAATCCAATGAATCCAATGTTAAATCCAATGAATGAATTTCATATATTTATGGGCATACTTAGTAATAATGTAAATACCTACGTAAAATGAATGGTCGACAGAAATGAAAGACTAATTAGGTAATAATGGGTGAACAAACTGGAGGCCATTTTTTTAAATTTTGGGATAATATTTGTTTGATAGATTATGTCACTGTCCAAAAAGAACGTATAAATGTTTACGACTGTAAACTAGAATTTTGCCGTGCATACGACATGACAAAATAAATGAACCTAATATCTAATTTCACAAAAGCCGTACATGAATATTTAACACCTTTGTATAAAGGTCAGTTTTCTGAAAATGAAAATGTTTCCCGTTCTATTTTTAACGGCGTTTGTGGGAAAGATCTTAGTCGTGATTAATATCTAAGTTTTCAAAAGCCGTACAAGAACTTTAAGCAAATTACGCAGGCAAATTATCCCTAATAAATCCGAGAAACATGACGCCGTTTAAATGACCATCAAAAAAGTAAGGACCTACTACTTGCGTTCCAATGGTTCCACCCACACATTAACAGACCATCTGTGCTGGTGATCAAGGGTTCTGAAAATATTAGGATTTCGTCACTGTAGAAAGTTATGTCTGTTAACTAATCGGTTGTTATGGAGAGTTGACTTATCGGAAAAAAGCACATAATCAAAAAAATTTCTTCATCACCAAACTTTTCTAAAACCCATAAATAAATATTCAGTCGTCGATCATAATCTTCTTCAAAAAGCTGTTATGTAGTTAAATGCGATACGGGTGAAATTTGTAATTTTTAATTATTCTTTGGATACTCTGTCTGCTTATTCGTTGACTTGTGTGAGGGTATTCAATTAGAGATAACATCACTAAATATTCATTTTTCTCATTTCCAGTAACCGGTTTTTGACGTTCTTGCATATTATAAGATACACTTCCTGTTCTTTGGAAAAGCTGCAACAACTTTTTCAATGAACGCTTGTTAGGATGACTCCTGTTAGGATACCTTTGGGCATATACTCTTGGCGCTAATAAACAGGTTTCTTCACACTCACCGATTATCAAAATCATATCAATTCGTTCTTCCTGGGGATAAGTTCTCATTTTAAAATATTTCAAAATGACAATAATTTTAAACTAGTTAAAACAATTATAATGGTTTGATTAACAAGTTCTGTCACTGTCAAATACTTTTTGTTTCATAATAATAATTAACGTCATCTAGGCCAGAGCCTACTATTATTGAAAAAATAGTAGAATAGGTTTTATAGGCAATCGTAAATGTATGTTTTTATTGACCCCATATTGTAATTTTGGTATTTATTCCACTATGAAGTCTAATATATTTGCTAAGAAACAAGTGAATGTAACATATTTTGACACATGCTTCTTCTTATTTTGAAGAATGCTTTTTAATATTTCATAATTCAAACTACAATAAAAAGATGTTTAAAACGCTTTTTAGGCTTTTCATTACAATATAGCGTGTTTCATTTTGAAGATAAAAAATTACTCATAAGTGAAATATAAAAACGCCTTTTGTGTAAAAAGCAGAAGATATAGGTATAGGGAACTCTAATATAGCTTTGGAGGAAATCTACTTTTGCGTCAAATTACGCCACCAAATACGGGGTGTTCCATTCAACATTAAGAAGTTATTTAATTAAATTTGTGTCCAAATTTTGAGGGATTTTTTTCCGCCACTCGGAATGATATTGCATAAAAAATTTCATATGGTAGTCAACTTTAACCTTTGAGCTAAGCAGTACATTTAATCACGAGTAGCTCGTTACACGTTACAGGGTGAAAACAATTTTTAAATTATGGTCTGTATTTTTTAATTTCTCGANTTTATTAAGTTCCGGGAGTTGGGAAGACCTTCAATACCAAAGTACATTTTTTAAATCATTTGTAATATTCAAAGAAGACTGAGAGTTACAAAATGATTGGTTGAAGGCTTTGGATTAGTTAAAAATAATGAATTATTTATTTTTGAATATTTTTAGTCGATGATAACTTTTGTCGATTGACAACTATTTTTCGGATCTTAATAGGACGACTGAGAAGTTTTCTGAGGCCAAAAACTCAAAATATATCAAACAATAGTAAGCAATTTCAGAGTAAACAAGTGATATTGAAGTATTTTTTAACTGCATTTTTTAACTAAAAATAAATTTGTTCAATGTTGTAGGCAATATCTAACTCGTTGATTGTTATAGAATGTTATGGGAATTGTTTTTCATTGGATTCTATCGAGAAAATTATAACAATGTGTTCAAATCCCAGGTGGCGTTGCCATTTCATACAATTTTTCCTGAATTCAATACTTTTTGAGTTTTGATATTTAAAACGATATAGAAATGTCATTTCATATCTTGTCTTATCATGAACCAGGAGAATGAATATCTGACATTATTCAAATATAAATATGATGAAAGGAGTTTCCTGATATTTAGATAACCTAAATTTTCATACATTTGACTTTTCGTTACAACTAGCTTCTGTTCGACGAAACTAAGATGACCAAATATAAATGTCACATTTAACTGTTGTTCATTTATTCCCTCATATAGTAGTTCGCATATTTTTAAGATAATATAATTGGTCCGTTTGTACAAAAAACACTTTATTGTAAGATTTTCACTAAACAATTTTACAAAAACGCAATACGTGTTTCGCTATAGAATAGCTTCTTCAAGCATATCATTACTCATGCCACGTCATATTTGAAATATCGAAGTTGTAATGTTTATGTTATGTTATGTTTATTGGCCACGTAGGCCCATTTATATCAAATAACAACTGAGCAACAGTAGGCAAAAATAGCAGCTTCCTTTATCTTTCTAGAATTCTCTCATTACCATAGAATTTCAACTCAGCGTTATTCTTGTTTTTAATGCACATTGAGAAATTCTTCAATCTCTCATAAAACAAACAAAACCGAATTTAATCAACTGCTGTTGTATAAATTGTGCTCGCGAAAATATGTAATTGAAAAATATATCTCTCTACAATCTTTTATATCTTTTCGATTGAACAAATCATATATGCTGGAAAATAGCGTTGCTGGGAACATTTTTACGTCAAACAATATAATTCTCCCCATTCTTCATATAAATTGAAAGGGTTATATTTTTAGGAGAGATTAGTTTTTGAGAAATAAAGATTTTGGCTTTCTTCTCCTCCATCTATATATGAGTAGAGGAAGAAAGCAATTAATTTCAGAATAAACTTTTTCGAAAGATGTTTAGATCATGCGTAGAATTTACTTTCATATATGAACTTTGAAACAACCACGTTCTCATATAAACATTGAATCACAAGAAATAAATAGTACTTTAGAAACATTTTTTATATGAACATTGAATTATACAAAAATCATTTAAATAGTCTAGTGATCCAAATGACTTATTTCTTGAAATGTNTTGTGATGAGATTCACGTAAAATATAGTGTTTCATTTATTTCAATCGGTTTATAGCTAAATGAAAAAGTTGTGGCAATATGAAGATCCACGTCAAATATATTATCAGAAAACGGATATTTTAAACACAATTCTTAATTTCCAAATATTTATTAAGGGTCCGAAATCGGTGTATCGATCGAATGCCCTTTGGATGTATCGTTTGTTTATATTATGTTATGTTTATATATTGAAATATCTTGAAGAGGGGCACGTGCATAACTACGGGGTGGCAGAGTATACTCCGATATCTAACATTATGTTGAAAATACTATAGAAATATTGTTCAATTTTTAGTGGAAACCTCAAAGTTTGTAAAAGAATTTAAATCAAAGCTGGACAGATAAATGGGAACTTTTTGCTGTTCGGTAGAAAGTCTGGAAAAACCCAAAAACTAACATCCACGTGAACGATGTCGCTGGTTACATCTAGTCCAAACTATTGCAAAAAACGGCCACTAGCTCCAAACTAACCACCAAAAGACCGAAGTATTGCGTTATCTTCCTTGAAATAACAAAAATTTCATCTGATTAATTCAATGACCGTCACCCACCAATATTCACAGCTTATATAACTGTTGTTGAATATTACGATAGGTAAACAATTTTATATAACACATCGGCGAATAGAGTTTTTTGCCGAAATTGCGTATTAGATTTAAAAGTCAAACGTGAAAAAGAATGTTTTGTTGTGAATGCCGTCGAATTCAAGGTTATGAGGTTGTTATTCGGCACGTGCAAACGCCCAAGACATACTAGAGACAGCGGTAATGTAAATATGGTTTTGTATTTGCATTTTTACATAACATCGGCGTCGAACTTCGTTCATTATTTCCTCATTTAATTTGTTTGTGTGCTGCACATCAGTAGCAGTTGACCCTTTTACGGACAATCCCACAGTGGCGTCTCGGAAACGAGTGTGAGGTATTCTGCAGGTTTACATATCAAGAAGTAAGGAAGTAAGGAGTATTTGCATGATTTGATTGAAACAATCATATGCAGTAGACTGGAATTATCTTTAGTTTTCTAAATCATTCCATCATGACAGAAATAGTTAGTGACCAGAATTTGGGGTAAAATAACCAATAGTCAGCCTCTTAATACAAAACTACAAAACTAGATTTTGAAATGAGTATTGATTACAATGACGAAAAGTAAATAAGAAAATTATTTCATCTAGATATATTGATAATTAGCATGTTCAAAGAATGACAAACAGTTCGTCTTAAATGATACTAGTCAAGATATAGGTCATAAACGTAATTTTTTAATCACTAAATTATCGTTTCATTGGGGTACTCATAACATTGAGTACTGGCCACAGTTGAACTTTTGGTTAGTTTCTGTTTTATGTACCTATAATATGGAAGGTTTAGTTGGGTAACAAGATCAATTTCTCTCACAAAAAAAATGCTTTCTTGCCAACGTTTCGAATTTGATAAAAAATTCTTATTCAGGGTTTCATAAACATACCTCCCACAAAACGTATAACATGACTGTGTCTAAAACAAGCCCATAATCAAATAAACTCATTCTTTGTATGAAATCTAAATTCACCCCAATTGAAGATTGCGAATAATTTTACCTCCGAAACATTGGTTATAATTTTATGTACCAATTTTGATATGGTTTGTTTTCCTTTGTTTGGGTATACTTGTGTGTATACTAAAATAGACATACTTGGGTATTTTGAAGTGTCCTAATGTTTTTATTGTTCTGAAATTCAATACATACTTGAACACAATTCATTAATAATGTATATACTTTTTATTCGAGGTCACCCTAATAAATTTCTGATAACGATATATTATGATTACTTGGAACTGCGTAGTTTAAAAAATATTCCACAAATCAGTACGCGCGTCCGACCACTGTATTTTATCTACAGAACAATTTTTACCTAAATAGTATCAGAATATTGTTTGAATTTGAATATAAACGAAACCAATAGTGAGAATAGAATCGATATTTCGTTTAATGAAACTCTTGCCTTCGTTGTATTTACCATTTCAAAGAAAGTGTTTTATATAGTTTCAAATGTTGGACTTTGTTTCGAAGTTTCCTATCTTTGAAATACTTTATTAAAGTTATGATGTGTTCATAAATACCTAGGCCTCTGAAAAAGTTGGCGAAATTTTTTACTCTTATAGTTTTCACTATTACATGAAAACTCAAAAATTTTCATTTTCATGGTATCTCTTTTTGTTTTTATAACGTTGGCGAAAAGTTAGTTTCGTTTTTTTAAATACATCAACAAGTACTATTACAAAATACTATGAACAGAGGGGCTTGCTGTATTCTGACGTGATACACAAATCTAACGACCAAATTCGTGAAGGTTATCTAAAAATTGATATCGTTCCTAGAGTATGTAGCTGGAACACAAAAAAAGTGCTTAGGAACTCAGTTCGTGTCCCATAGTTATTTCTTTGCATGATCCACACATGTTTGTATAGTTTAATTTTGAATAAATTACCTTGTTTCTTTGTTTGGGAGGCTGGGATTGAATCAGATAAGGAATGAATATCATTACCTACTGTCATCGATGATATGAGTAGATTTAATTCATCCGTGACATAAGGTCGTAATTTTATGAATGGATTGACTGCTTCATTTCGTGACGTTATTCATTTTGGTGTTGAAAAGGCAATAAGACAAGTGTCTTATACCGAAACATCGCTGTACGCCATTGAGGATGATAGTGATCCATGTAAGTGAAATGTTACCTCTTTCATATACGATATTGTGTAGCAATGGTCTTGTAGAAAATCCAATCGATGTCGCTTATAATTGTTAATAACGTTTTCGTGAATACTCCACATGATATTGTTGACAAAATAAACAAAACTACAAATAACCCCTTGAGGACTAATTTGATACAGAATATTGAGAATATTATGTTCATTACTTTTGTCAGTGAAGATGATATACTGTAGGTGATTATGGACAAAATCAAAAACAAACATTCGTGTGGACCAGATAGCATCGCTGGGCATGTTATCAAAAGGATTGCACCCTACATCATAGCGCCCCTAAGGTACCTTATAAATATATCCCTTCAGCAAGGACAGTTTCCTTTGCTGCTGAAACATTCTATAGTTTCTCCAATCCTAAAAAAAGGAAACTCTCATAATTTGGAAAATTATCATCCTATTGCTGTTACCTCAGCACTCTCAAAAGTATTCCAATACATAATGTTAGAATTCACACATAACTTTCTGAATTTAAATGATATTCTAACTCCGCACCAACATGGATTTCGATCGAATCATTCCACTACAATTGCAATTATTTCTTTTTATTCGAATCTTCTACAGTCTGTTGAAGCAGGCGAAAATCCCACTGGGATTTTTTGTGACCTCAGACGTGCTTTTGACTGTGTACGACACGGAAATCTTCTAGACAAACTATATAAAACGGGTATTAGAAGTATTCAGCATGAATGGTTCGTATCATATATTTCAAATCGCATCCAGGCTGTCAAGATACAATATTCGAAAGAGAATTATAACGAAACTTTCTTTTCCGATCAGTTGGGGCAAATTCTTTCTACTCTCTATATCAATGAGTTGCCATCTATTTTGCAAAAGTCATTCACTTTGTACGCGGATGATTCTTCCCTTCTATTTAAAGCAAAAGATTTGCCGGAATTACAGCAAAATATAAATTCTGATCTTGATAACTTGCAAAATTGGTTCAGTGAAAATTCATTATTTTTTAATGCCTTCAAAACGAAAGCAGTAGCTTTTCATACTGCCCAAAATATTAACACGGCAGACATTAAATATTGGAATATCCGGTGTTGTAATAGAAAGGGTTGACAGTAGGTATAAAATTTTTAGGGCTTTTTCTAGACAGCAATCTCAATTTCCGTCAGCACTGCTATAATCTCACTAAAATACTCAATAAGCAGTGTTATGTGTTAAGAAACCTGAAAAGAATAATTCTAGACTACTCTGGTCTACTTTCATATTAACATGGTCAGATACAATCAAGAATTAACTATGGGATTATTGTTTGGGGAAATTCTCCACCTGCCCACAATATTTTTGTAACGCAAAAGAGAATTATTAGAACCATTGCGAACGCACCACGAACATCATCGTGTAGAACATTATTTGAAAAATTGAAATATTTGCCTCTACCTGCTCTCTAAATTCTAGAAGTTTTGTTATACATCTATAAAAAAAAAAGATTTTTTCAAACAAAACCAATCTTTTCTTGAATATAATACCCGCATCGAAACATATTTTCACATACCACATACCCAAAATACGTAAGGGCTTTTACTTCCAGTTTGTGTCTGAAAGTTACTTATTTGCACGATCTACCCATCTTTGTATAGTTTATCTTGAAATCAATTGCCTTGTTCCTTTCTTTTTATACAAAAACATTTCAGGATTGGACAATTTGCTACAGGGTAACAAATTTAATGAATGAAAAAACATTATTACTGGGGATATCCGCAGTTTGCACGATTTTTGCAAGTATCACATATTTTTGCAAAATTTCATAATAGGCTCTACTGATTACTCATAGTAATGGGATCCAGTTATTTGTTTTATGTCCGCGATTCAGAGATAAAACCTTTCAGCTTCATAAAGCTCAAATATTCTTTGGAATATTTTTGCTTGCATGGAGATCCGTTCCCAAACATACCTGTGGATACAATCCAAAAAAAAGCAGTTGACTTAATTTGAAATTCATCCCTCATAATTAACTTGGAAAATAAAAGAATATATAACTGAGAAGTTTTGTAATCTGTTTGGAAATCAAATTGTTTACGGGAAAGTCATATTATTTTACATATTCCATCCGTCAGTATAAAATCATTAGACCAATCAATGTGACCAAAACCCTCTGAATGAAGGCAATTTCAAAATATTGAATCTCTGAAATGATTCTTCTATTTTTTCATCGAGCAGGAATATCGAATAATGAAGGACCTACCCCTTCCAGTATTAGTGAGATGAACTTTTATGTTGCTAAAATATCACAGAGGTGGGTAAAAAAACTAATAACTCTTTTTGTTCTAGGTACCAGAATAGTTTACGACATGGATTATCTCAGGAATTTACGCAACTCGCCTTTGTCTAAAACTCCACCAAAATTTCACATCCCTGAGCACCTTGCCATTAGCAGCCCCAAAAGGAATGCAGGGAGATCTCAACAAAAAACCAATGAAATTGAAGATCAATTTCCAATCGACCTTTAGTAGCCCGATCACTAGTCTATATTGAAAAAATGAGTTACTCCATTCTGTTAATGTTTACTTTTAATCCTGCTTGTTGATCTTCTCTGAACTTTGAATGACAATGTCCAAAAATGCTGTGGTGGATTAAGTACTCTTCCTCTTTTAAATTTGAATATTATAGCAAGAATTGATGATATTAATATTTTTTCAGTTGATAATTTCTACTTCTAACTGCCGTTTCATGAATTCCACCATTCGTTCATTAGTTTTAGATTCATACTGGGATGACTTGATCTGTTGATTACTTTTGCTGAATGTTGCATTTTCAACATAATCTCGAGCAAGTCAACTCATTCTGATGATGTTATATTTTCTGACACAATTTTTTGTGTTATTTTTAAAATATATTTTT
>NW_019294962.1:0-20737 GCF_000500325.1 Leptinotarsa decemlineata
TTTCCCAAATGGATTTACAAAAATTGAATGCAAGTTCGATCGTGAAGAGGAAGTCAAGTATAAAAGTAGCAGATTTGCCTGTGGAGATGCCGCAGAGGATATTCACTGCCAAAATCGTGAAAGGAAAATTTGGTGAGGCGGTCTTGTTGGATTTGGAAGATAAAGTGTCATTTCTGCCCACCGAGTGACGGAGACGTATTGCCGTCACTTAGAAGAATTTTCATCAGGAAAATATGCTATTGTATTCAAAGGGTTGATGGTCATTGGGAAACCGAATCGTGTCGTTTCATTTGAGATTGTACGAAATTAAGGTTAGTATTGTTCGACTCAAAAATTCACATTGACAGATATGATCCACATGAAGTGGTGTTTCCATACAATATTTTTTCTTCATTTAGTACGTGCAGAATATGTGTTTTGAATTCGTTATTTTGAATGACACTTGATTTTTTATTTTCATTATAAGTGTAGCAATCACTTCATGGAAGAAATTACCCTCTCTGTTGACAAAAGTATTTATTTAGTGTATGTTTTTATTGAAAACCGAATTTATTTCAGAATAATACACCAACGTGTGCAGTATCAGTCAGAGTTATCTCAACAACAACAAAATTCCAAACCGTCGAAGCAACCTTTCCAGAACGAGTTTCAAATCTCAGCAGTTTCCATTTTTTCAGTCTATAGTTGCACATTATGAGGCTAGCATTCAGGGATTTGTTGGACAGATTGAACATATCCAATATATACACAACCGTAGGGAATTTGGATACCACACACATCTTTTTTTGAAAATGAAAACTTTTCTTATACAGGGAAACTTGTCAAAAATATGCAATAACGAAAAATTATATATCACAGTTTATAGTGATGAATAAACATCATATTGAAAGATACAAGGTTGGCAAAAACAGGACATTTTAGAAATGAAGAAATAAGTGTTTGTCTGTCTTTTTTAATTCTGATTCGTTGAGTCGTTTCAACAAAAAAACTCTCACCAACTTTCACTCAAATTACATTTGAATAAATTCATCTGAGAAAAAATTCAAACTTAAAAACACTTACTTCCAAATAGAATCGGTGCTCTTGTCACTGGTATCACTTTCAACCGATGTTACTAACCCATTTTGCCATGCAGGACGTATTTATGGTAAAATAAGAGTAGATGAACAATGTATGTACGAGCTCACTTCAAGGTCGTGTGTCGCTGGTAAGTATTTCAGAGAGAAACTTCAGCGAGTGGAAGAGAGAAACGTGTGACGTAATCGACCCAGGATGGAACGAGTATCGTAGCGATCCAAGGATGGAACTCGGCCCCCTTAGTACACCACATCACCGCTCGGCCCTCTTGCGACTCTGCCTCACCCCTCGGCCCCCTTGTCATGTTCCAATCACGTGATTTTAATTAAAAAAGGTTTATAGTTATGAGATTCGAACCTGGATCGTCCGCGCGGTCGTCCTTAGCCTCTTCTCCAACGTAAGATATTGAAGGTAACTGCGAATGTTGGGTATTTATAGCGTTAGTTTTGTCGGGACCGAAATTGACTCATTCATTATACTTGACAGCATTTTTATTTTTGCGTTAGTTTTGTCGGGACCGAAATTGACTCATTCATTATACTTGACAGCATTTTTTTAATTTCCGTAGACTGTAATCATCATTATCATATTGAAGATAGGAAAATATACTTAGATTTGGGAAATAATTGATATTTCATGTAAAGGTGCGTATGTGTGTGTAAGAGCGAGAGACGCGTGTGACGTAATCGAGGCAAAGAGAGATGGAGATGGTATCGAGACAACACCTCCGTAAGCAGGTGCTGTCGGTTGTACAAATAAATCGTTGTGTATGGAGCAATGTGGCGTTGCCGGATACTTAGATTTGGGAAATGATTAATATTTCATGTAAAGATGTGTATGTGTGTGTAAGAACGGGAGGAGCGTGTGACGTAATCGAGGCAAAGTGAGATGGAGATGGTATCGAGGTTTTACGTTCCTATTACAAGCAGGTGTTGTCGGTTGTAAAATAAAATCGTTGTTTATGAGGCAATATAGCGTTGTCGGTTTTGAAATTTATCGTGAACGACTCGATGAAAATTGGAAGCCCGAAAGTGATATATCAATAATGATGAATCAGATTCAAGGAAAAATATTACAGATTAATGAGGCTGTATCTTTTCAAAGTGCGATCCCTCAATGTTACAAGGTATCTTAAAATATATCATTGAAAACAAACATGGCGTTGAAGTGTACAGGGTACGCCAAAATATATTATTTGAGGAAAAAAACATGTCGATTTAAAATATGATATTAATGTGTATACAGGGCGTTTCAAAATACATCATTTAAGAAAAAACATGTCAGTTCAACAGAAGTCTAGCGTTCCAACATGTCGGAAGTCTCGTATCTTTGTTAACCAAGTTAGCATCACCAGGAGAAGGAGGAGATCCAAAAGTGTCGAGAGGTTGAGCGTTGTGGACTCAACGTGAGGGTGATGGGGGAGCGAAGTATTCGACAATGACATTCCAAAATACGTTGTTTTGCATAAGTTTCGACCGTTTTCCGTGCGTTTTCGATCGTTTTTCGTGCGTTTTCGATCGTTTTTTTTGCGCTTTTGATCGTTTTTCATGCGTTTTCGACCGTTTTGCATACGTTTTCTATTTTTGTTGAGGGTATCATAAGGCGGTGAGGTTAGATGAAAAAGAAGAAATGATTTTGAATAGAAATTTATTATACATATTTATTTTGGTAATATATCACAAAGCCATTTGTATAAAATATCTACGTTTTGGAGACTGCAATTGTAGTTGGTTCGGTTGCGAATGTGATGCATACAGGGTGAGACACCTTCGTTGTTGTCGAATGTGGGAACCATCCATGTTGTGTTTTCATAGCCCTCCAAATTCACAACGCGTGTCGGTATATTCAACTCGTGAAACTTTTCAGTTAGAAAGTCATGTTTTTTATGTCCTCGCACATAAATGATATCGACACCTTGTAGATTTTCCTTGAGGATGGCATCCAATTGATTATATTTCACAAAGCCAGAGGAATACCTCAATCCGTGAATGTTTCGCTCCAAGTAACAGGCGGTACGACGATCTTCTTTACTCAAACTGGAAAATGGTGTGTTTGGCAGCAGTAAAAAGTTACTACACTGAATTCCAATCCTAATGGCTATTTCTTTAGGATGGAATTTTTGCTCGACGGTGAAGCCTTGAATATCTACAACACCTATTCTCATGTTGATTATTCGATTGATACTGAAGCAAAATCACATGTTCAGTTCCATTTATTAATAATTTCGCTGAGTGGGAGATGTTCTATGACAGTGTCGTGCACAATGATGCAACATGCTCTAGTATTTTGAGGAAATCGATGACAAAGAGAGTTTTGTCCGTGAAGACGGTGGAAGTGAGAAGAGCATTATGTTGACTGGTCATTTTGTAGCTGAGACCAAATTGTGAGTATTTGAAATAAGCTTGCGAAAAATTTCCCTTTGCAAAATTCAAATGCATATTTTCCTTCGGGTAATTCTCACCGTTTAGAGTGAGTGTTATATTGGTAATATTCAAATGATTGAATATTGTTGGATCATTGTTGACTTTAGTGTAGTCACGATTTTTTTGGAAACATACAATACATAGCGAGGGCTTTCGAGGAACGAAGAAGTCTTGACGGCCCGTATTTCATTTTTTGCACCTTTTGTGAGAGCAGGCAGCATATGAAGTTCCCATTTTCTGAACGGTATGCGAATAGGAGTGTCTGCTTGGATAGCTTTCAAAAGTTGCAATTTAATTTGATCATGCGGAAAGAGTCGTTTAACTTTCAGTTCGATATTTTCAATTTCCAATTTAACTTCCGTTTTCGGTGTTAGTGCAGCAGGAGTCTCTTCTATTTTGAAACAGTTGCTATCATCTCCAGCTCGTACTAATCGAATGGTATGTTTACCGTAGGAAACACACTGATAATAGTTGAAGATATTCAAAAAATGCTTGATGGGTATGAGCATGTTGAATGTTAGATGAGTTGTGTTGATGACGCCTGTATTGTTGGGAAAAGTCCAACCGGAGGTGGCCAAGTGTTTGATATCTTCGTCGGTGTAGATGAGAAAGCCTCTAACAGTACTAACAATTCCATGTCACGAACTGCTTCCAATTCCTTACCACTCTGCTTATAACTAGTAGATTGAAACATGAAAGCACCAGCATTGTTTACGAATGACACCTTACCGTCCCCTTTAGTCTTCTCAACTTTTCCACTAATGAAAAGCAGACTATCGTATAAAGTATCGTAGGCATCAGATTGATTGATGTTGATTTCAATAACATCGTTGTTGCGAAAAGATTTTACATATGGATAGTAGGTCCGCCATTCTATATTTTGTATGGACTCATCGATTCGCGGTTTTCGGAAAATGTTGAACACTTGATTGGACAACATGATAACCAAGAGATTCCAGAAACAATTTATTTTCCGTTGTCAATAGTTGTCGACTACTGAAGGTCTTGGTGAAGACTGACTTGGGGTATGGAGATGTATTATTTTTATAGATAGTCAGCACCATACTTCCGCTTCAATTCCAAACGAATTATTATTTCTTCGTTTCGGAAATCAATGAGCCTAGAATGTTGGTCGAGCACTCGCAGCGTAATATTGTTTATTTCGTCTCTATATGCAATAGGTAAGTTAATGGGGTGATTAGGTGTTTCGTCAATTGCATACCCCGGATCAACACCAACAGCAAATTCATATATCGTAGAGTCGGTGTTTCGTTGTAGAAGGCTCCAAACGTAATGTTGCTATCTATGTGTATGGTGCACACTTTAATGATATCCACAGGTAGATCGGATTCGTGATGTATATTTGGATTGAGAAGAGTAGATGAAAACCCCAGTATGTGAGCCAAGCTATTTGCAGGTCGGAAATCAATCGAGTGCTTCAGACAGAATATTTCACTTTTCAGCGTATTATTATTCGGTTTTAGATAGGAAAAATTCTCAGGGTTTTCCTTGAACGTTTTGGGCGTGATGTATTTGTTTATTAATTCTTCAATGTCACCAATTTCGTAAGATTCAACAGGTATATCGATGCTTTTCTGTTTAATTTTGTCAGCGTTTTCATAGTAGTAGAATTTCGTACCTTCTTCAATGTTGGGTATACTGTTGTACGAATGGAAACTGAGCAAAGCCAAAATATATTCAGAATCAGAATCTAATCGAATGGGTGGATTGAAATCGATGAAGAGCGTCGAAGAACGACTCGTTAGCGTTAATATTATAGACATGACTGATATAATGTCGGTATGACATCTCCTTAAATAATGATTGAAACAACAACATTTTGCATAAAAATCATTTATTTCTACAATAATAACATTCTATTTGCGAACTCACAGGACCATACTACATTGCTTTTTGTAGCGATGACGAAGCTGATGTAGGTGGAGATACCTCATGTTGGTAATGGATGAAACATGGTAAACGAATCTGCAAAGCAAATCAATGTTGGTAGTTCTTTAGTAATCTATGCCAAACATCCAATAATTCCCAAGGTTTAGCATTCTCAATCAAATAGTCGATCGATAAAATTTTCAATTCAGCATCGGTTAAATCTCGCAAAGATTTACCTTCAACCATTTTTGCAGACATTATGGAGCAGAAACTGTAGGCACAGATGTCCGCAATTACTCTGGTCAAAATTTTGATACTGATCATTGTTATATATAATCGTTATACCCCCTCCAAAATATCTGACCAATTCCTTTGGAGGTTTGAGATTCCCGACACTATCAAAATATTGTATAGCATTGCCGTTTTTAATGTAAGCTACCCAATGAGTGCCTTTATTCAATCGAGAATCCAAGTTCAATACAGCACATTCTCGCAGTCGAGGACCACGAGTTGGCAACGTGTCGCGCATAAAGACTCCACGAAAATGTGGAATTCTCATTTGACGGGCACATTTTTGAATTTCCGAATCGTATAATGCTCTATGGGGTAGCTTCAGTAGGAGTTTTTTTGCTTTTTCAAGTAAAGACCTCGCCCTTTGCGTTGCTGTTGTTTCTTTAGGAACAGACCAAATCCTCGAGGTGTTTTGCGTAGGTACAAACCGGAACCTAAATGTTCCATAGCTTTATTGTGGCGTTGATCTTCTTCAAGTTTCTTTTTGGCATTTTTAGCATCTATTACGGTTTTTGCGATAGCGCCTGCTCCACCTGCCAACGAACCCAAAGCTGAAAGGGCAGCGAATATAGGTATGAGGGGAAGGATTCCTTCAGATTTTGCTTCGAATGGTATTATCCTAGGTATCCGTATGTTTTTACGTCCTCCAGCTTGACTCAATGCCATTTTAGCAGCTCGCAAAGCCGAAGCACTAGATTTCTTAATATTGGTAGGATGTGGCTTCCAATGTTTAGTAATTGTTTGAAGCATATTACGTCGAAAGGACAACCCCATGCCGAGCTTACGTTTCGCTTTTATTGTTCTAGGTACGAGCCAAGCTGCAGATTTTTCACCAAATCTAGCGTCTTTCGATTTAACGCATTCCCAAGCTCTATTTTCCAACACTTGATCTGCTTTATGACGGTCTTCTAAGGAGTCGCTTTGAGAGTACGCCAAAGGATTTACACCAGTGTTACCGCGTTTCAATCTCTTTTTCAATTTGGTGCCTGGTCCACAAAACTGATAACCAGGTAGATGTAATTCGAAGGGAGCTTATTGATAATCGAATTGACGACACCTGCACCGGAGTAAGTCAATATTGAGAATGAATCTAAAGCAAATGAACTTTAAACGTTCAGGCCAGTCTCCATATACCTACACAGTAGGTTTAATGGACTGACGCCTATCAGAAAACAACTACTTCCCTGGGTAATACCACGAAGGGCGTTGAATTATTTCCGACAGGCGTCGGTGCAGGAATCTTCACAGAAAATTTTCCTGCATATGCAATTGGCAATACAACTGAAAGAGTCGATCCTCAATTTTGGAACCGGCACACTTGTAGACCGGTTTCGGGCTCATTAGCCACTCGTCAGTGCAAGATAGTGACTATCATCGACCTGAAGTCAATGATATTCCAGAATTGAAAATCGGAATTCTTTCAGAGTATTTCATTTCTCTTCCGAAGTTGTAGCGAACATCACAAAATGTCACTCCATCTAGTGGACAATAAGAACATTGAGAATGATTGGGTGATGACTGTGATGTTTTTATTTATAACCGTAGCGCACTCATTATCCAACATCACATCATGAAAGTCGTTCAACAAGACAAGACATTACCTATTGAAAATTTAGACTTTTTGAATGAAGCCAACAATAGTAGTGTCGTTGGGAAGCATGGTATATTATTACCCAATTCGTTTCGTGCAATAATTTGTGGGCCGAGTGGTTGTGGAAAGACAAACGCTATCTTAACATTGCTATTCCACCCGAATGGCGCCAAATTTGAAAATATCTACGTATATTCAAAATCATTGTATCAACCTAAATATCAAGTGGTTCAAGAAATTTTCAGTAAAGTCAAGGGGTTGGGATATTATCCGTTCAGGGAAAATGAGGATATCATAAGCCCTCACGAAGCCAAATCAAATTCCATATTCATTTTCGATGATGTCGCATGTGATGGCCAACAGAAAATTCGCGAATATTATTCTGTATGTAGGCATAAGAACATTGACGCCGCCTATCTTTGTCAGACATATTCAAAAATCCCCAAACAATTGATACGAGACAATTGCAATATGATTGTACTTTTCAAACAGGATGAAATGAATTTGAAACATGTATTCGATGAACACGTCTCTCCCGACATGTCTTTCGATGAATTCAAGAGAATGTGTGCCGAATGCTGGCAACATCGATATGGAACCGTTGTAATAATGAAAGATTTCGATAAGAATGGTGGACGTTATCGTCAAGGATTCGACAAATATATAAGTACACACAGTGTGTGATGTAGTATCATTCAACATCATGAAACCGTTGAGTAAAGAAGTTGATGTTATTCTAAAGAATAAAATCAACGGAATTGCACGCATCATTCGAAAAAAATATTTGGCTCTGAAATTGGGCAAATCCGAAGAAGATGAGTCATTGCAAAGATTTTTCAAACCTCTGTCTATTCCATTGAGGAAAATAGCTAATAAAACAGCAACACAGTCAGTTAGTACCCCATTGAAAACTGAGGCAAAAACCGAAGTCAAACAAGAGACAGTGGAAGAGCCTGAAACGACTCCATTCCAATCCCTCGTACATGTTGCAGGTACAGATGAGGATGACGATGATGATGAAAACGTCTTTAGCGGATATGCAGAAGACAAACAAGACGACAACGTTGCGTCAGGCATGAATGAACAAGTTTTAGAAGAATATATCAATCAGTATCCGATAATGTCTCAACCGTACATTAAAAAACATTGGGGAAATGACAAGGAAATCGACAAAGTATACGGTCCCATATATAATGGAGTATCATATTATAAGTGATGACGTATTTCAAAATCAAACAAAGAGCCTTTGTTTCGTCGCTTTGAGACCTTCGTATATCCGGATGCTGATTCAGCATTGATAGTGATCAATATCACCTTGGGTATGAATATAAAAATTAGTGATGACATATTCTGAAATGAAACAAAGAAAATCAAAGAGTCATTTTTCAGTCATTTAGAGGCGTATTGTCAGATGTCTATCAGGCATTGGGTATGAATAGCACAACAAACATACAAATTCTGCTTTCTTTTCCCTTTCAATTGAAGTGCTACATGTAACGGTGCGACTATTATTAGTGAAGATACAACTTAGTGCCCTCTTGGCATCATCTCCGGTTTTTTCTCTCTGTCGATGAATTCTGCATTTATTTTCCTTTCATTTGATGTGCTGCATGTTGGGATCCAACTAACATTAACGAAAATGGGGCTCAGTGTCCTTTTGACATACTGCGCCAGCTTTGGTTTTTTTCTGTCGATGAATTTTGCATTTTTCCTTTTTCCATTTGACGGGCTGTACGTGACGATTCGACAATTATTAACGAAGATTTAGCTTTGTGCCCTCCAGACACGTTGTGTCAGATTTGTTTTTTTCTGTCGATGAACTCTACATTCGTTTCCCTTTCATTTGATGTGCTGCACCTTGAGACTCAACAAGCATTAACGAAGATGTAGCTTAGTGCCCTTCTGACATGTTGCACCGTATTTGTTTTTCCTTTGTCGACGAATTCTGCAATTCTGATTCTTTCCTTTGACATGATGTACGTGACGATCCGAAGTTTTTTCAATGATTTTCTTCGCAATTCTTCCTATGCTGTTTCACATTAGGCGCTCGATATTGTATTCATTATAGTCTACAATGAAGTCATTTGAAATAAGTACCCACATCGACCTGTTGCGACTGGTATAGCGAAAATAGGTTATGAGGTTCTTTTGGCTTCGTAAAATGATCAATTATGTTTTTTGAGATCCAAACGAATCCATTGATGTCAAAAACATCGAAATCGGACGACCGAAAGTGAAAACCGGAAGTGACCTGTTTTTGACAGATTCGAAACCTTCTTACCTTAAGAAATCCAAAAATATCATATGTTTCAGTATTGGACAAATTCTGTGTTTTGAATCAAACTTCTGCAATTGGATTATACTCGTAGTTGTTCATAACCCAACAACTTTTAATTTCAAGTATGTTCAATGCTTTTCTTTGAACGTGCAATTCTTCCTATCCTATTTCACATTAGACGCTGTATATTATACTTTTCATAATCTACAAATGAAATCATTTGAAATGAGTACCCACATCGGTCTGTTGCTGCTAGTATAATGAAAATAGGTTATACGGCCCTGTTGGCTTCGAAAAATGATCAATTATTTTTCATGACATGTGAACGAATCCATTGATGTCGAAGTCATCGAAATCGGACGACCGGAAGTGGAAAGGAAGTGGTAGGTTTTTGATGGATTCGAAAACGTCTCACCCTAAGGAATCTAAATATATCATATGTTTCAGTATACAATGATTTCTTAATTTTCTTCGTCAATAAATTCTGCGTTTTGAATGAAGCTTCTGCAATTGGAATAAATTTATAGTTGTTCATAACCCAACATTTTTCAATTCCAAGTTTGTTCAATGATTTTTGTTGAATTTGCAATTCTTCCTATGCTATTTCACATAAGGCGTTGGATGTTATATTCGTTACGCCATCTTTATTTTTTCTCTGTCGGTACACTCTGTATTCGTTTCCCTTCCATTTGATGTGCTGCACGTTGAGATTCAACTATCATTAACGAATATTTGGCTCAGTTCTCTCCTGATATGTCGTGTCATCTTTGATTTTCCTTTGTCGATGAATTCTGCATTTCTTATCCTTTCATTTGACGTGCTGTACGCGACGATCCGATCATAATTAGCGAATATACAACTTAGTGCCCTTCTGACAGTTGCGCTATTATTTTTTGTAATAACTCATTAATTTCCACAAATCATCACACACGCCACCACCTCCCACGCTGACTACGTCACTTTCAAAGTTTTAATGTTTTATCACTATTATTATTATTATTCGACCCTTATTCTCCAGGTCAATTTCATCTAGCAAAATCATTCGGGCGATATTTGATTTCTCCATTCTGATTGGCTGACCGACACTACTCTGTAACAGAAGTTAGGTTGGGTGTTCCACAAGGTTCCATTCAAGATTCTAAAAATTCACAAAATGAATCTTCATATGACAAAGTATGGACTTTAGTCATTTCCTGATGATGCTTACTTGGTTAGCGAAACGCGTTAAGTGATAAATGACTGTCATTTCGAAATACGAAAAAATGACGACAATAACGACGAAACGATAACGAATAAACGCACGCAAAACGGTCGAAACACACGCAAACGATCGAAAACGCACGCAAACGATCGAAAACGCACGCAAACGATTGCACGCAAAACGGTGGCACGCAAAACGGTCGAAACGTTTTTAAAACGGTCGCTTTCATCATTTTCGAATGTTAACTCCACAATACGTAACTCTTCAACACCTTTGGTGCCATCTCCTTCTTTTCCTGATGATGCTAACTTGGTTAACAAAGATACGAGACTTCCGACATGTTGGAACGCTAGACTTCTGTTGAACTGACATTTTTTTTCTTAAATGATGTATTTTGAAACGCCCTGTATACACAATAATATCATATTTCAAACCGACATGTTTTTTCCTTAAATGATATATTTTGACGCACCCTGTATACTTCGACACCATCTTTGTTTTGAATGATGTATTTGTACACATTGAAGTATCGCACGTTGAAAACTCACAGCCTCGTGGAACTGTTGTTTTTTTTCTTAAATGATGTATTTTGACGCACCATGTACACTTCGACGCCATGTTTATTTTCAATGATGTATTTTGAGATACCTTGTTACGATGGGGGATCGCACTTTGAAACGATACATCCTCAAAAATCTGTAATATTTTTTCTTAAATCTGATTCATTATTATTAATATATCACTTTCGCGCTTCCAATTTTCATCGAGTCGTTCACGAATAATTTCAAAACCAGCAACGATACATTGCCCCATAAACAACGATTTATTGTACAACCGGCAACGCCGAACCTTCCATGATGGCATTGTCAGCGTATAACCTCGATACCATCTCCATCTCTCTTTGCCTCGATTACGTCACACACCTCTCTCGCTCTTACACACATATACACATCTTTATATGAAATATTAATTATTTCCCAAATCTAAGTATATTTTCCTATCTTCAACATGATGATGACGATTACAACTTCCCTAACATCCTACGGAAATAAAAAAAATGCGGTCAAATATATAAAATGAGTCAATTTCGGTACCGACAAAACTAACGCTATAAATACCCAACATTCGTAGTCACTTTCAATATCTTACATTGATGTAGAGGCTAAGGACAATGTCTACCACGCGGACAATCCAGGTTCGAATCTCATAACTATAAACTTTTTTTATTAAAATCACGTGACAAGGGGGCCTGAGCGGTGATGCGGAGTCCCAAGGGGGCCGCGGGCGGAGTCGCAAGAGGGCCTGAACAGTGATGTGGAGGGGGCCGAGTTCCATGTTTGAATCGCTACGATACTCGTTCCATCCTGCGTCGATGACGTCACACGTTTCCCCCACTCCTGTTTGAACCAAAAATTGTAAAAAGTTTAGCTCCATAAGAAAAAACATGGGATTTTGAGCAAGAAACAGCCTTGTTCATCTACTATAGCGCCTTCAGGAAATATATACAGTTCTTACATGGATGTTCATGGTCATATATTCAGGTTTATAAAGGTGGCACATGAATATAATGGAAGTAAACATGGTCTTCAATTGAATGGTTGGAAGAAATATCGTGAAGTAATCCTACCGCTATTATCAAATGATAACTTGCTGCAAAACCCTACTAAAGAGGTACCGGTATGACAGAAAGAATACAATCGTAATAAACATATCGATTATGAATTGGAAAAAATAGTTGATTGTCTTCGATATGTGCATGGCTAGACACAACGGCCACGATAATGAGATATTGGCCATAATAGAGAAATTACGTGAAGAAGGAATACTCCATCAACTTCATCCGTATATTACTCAGTGAGGTGTGAAGGATTTGCTCATTTGCTCATGGTCATTCTGACGATGCATACCACAATTGACAAGTTAGGTCGTAGGAGAGGTAACATTAGCAGGTCAATTGTTGGGAGATCTAGTGTTGGATTGATTCTCACACCACAAAGGCATATGTTGCATTAGAGAAATCAAGAAATTAACCTATAAGCTGTTGCATTATTTAACAATGAAACTTGAGGAATACCAAAAGTTAAGACAACTTCTCCTAAAGATGTAGTGATGAGTTGAAATGTGGTGTTTCTGATAGATTTCATCACAAACTGTGAAAAATAATCTGAGACTACCATCAGGAACTTATACGACATAGAAATTTATTGGGAAAGGGCCCATCATATCTGAACTGATGAACTGAATTGCAAAACTAGATTTTTTTCTGCTCCCACCAAACCAAAACGTTGAGCATTGATACTCGTAGATTTTTAACTACAACAAATTTGACATTTTCTGACACACTTCAGAATATCCCTCCTCATTTGTGGCCAATTAAGCTGTTCTGCAACCTTTCTCAAAGTTTCGAAATACCCCAGATGAGCAGAAGATGAGCTCATAGATTACTGGTCAAGAGGTACCAGCAATTCCATTTAGAAATAATTGTTTTTAAAGCAATTTCACTAGGAGTATTCTTCTAAGTGTATTTATTTATCTTTTATCATTCTCTGACGATATTTTTCAGGAATTTCAATAATGCTTTTTTTCATTTTCAGATACCAAAATTACCTGATGAAATGCCTAGAACAGAAATTAATAAAGGGAACATGTCACTTCTCTCAACTTTTTCAACTTCAGAGCTTGGAAAAACACAAGAGAGATATGATGAACTTTATTCTGTATCAAGTTCTTTTTGTTCTCCAAATCTACATCTTTGAGAATATGTAAGACCTTTTGTAAAGAAGACATCCTGACTTTCTGAATATGAGTGTTTGTGACTCGTTTTTTGGATTGCACGAAGGGTAGTTACTTTTATAAAAATTAGATTTTTCACGAGTATGACAAAATATTTCCTTACGTACTTCACACTCTCGAATTATATGACCAACCTTTCCAAATCTATAACATTCAACAGAAAACTGTGTCGAATACGTACTTGCTTGAGCTTCACATGACTGATTGTTTGAACTTGAAGATTTATTGAATGTTTTTGAAAAAATAAATAGTTTTTTATCATTCCAATTATTTTTATTTCTACTCTCGAATTATGATTCCACGTAAGCAAAATTATATTCAAGACAATTCACTGATTTAGATGGTGAATACTTTCCTTCAAGTCCTGAAGCCTCATCAATTTTTTACAAAAAGGGACAAGTTGCTGAGTGCTATTAATATCTTATAAAATCAATGGATCAATGATTTCCGTAAAACTTTTTTTCTGATTAGTAGCAGATTACACCCGGTTATGGGCCTCCCATCACCACTATGACGTATTAATTGCTTTTTTTGTTGTTTAGTGAAGTCAAGGCGATGTGACCTTGGAGTGTCTGGTGCATGGATCGTTCAGATTTTTTTTATATGAGATTTGTGTGTGTGTGTGTGTGTGTGACATAGTGACGTAATTACATTTGATTGGTGTGTTTGTGTGTGAGAGAATGCACGGTACAGGGTTTCATCATGTGCATGTACAAACATACGTCTGCATACTTCGAAGATCCTTCAAGTAATGAATGTTCAATCGGTGTGAGTCCACCAAGTTAGTAGTGGTGTGACGTCACAGCAGCAACCGTTCAACGGTAGGAGAGCAAGTTGTTCACTCCACGACGTGTGACTGAGTAATGCGTATTCATCGGTGTGCCCTCGCCTCTCTTGATGCGGTGAAGGTTGTGACGTAACGTATCGCTCTAGCCTCGCTGTCGATGGTGACACGCAGGCGGCCGAGGACTGTGTTAACGTCTGCCCTCTACGAGAGCGCAACGACCACTGTCTGTTCGTATCGACATCTCTTAACGCATCCAGCAGGGAGGTGGGATTGGCTGTGACGTCAGGCATCTCTAGTGGGTAGCAACTAGCAATTTGAACCTTTCACGGTTTCATGGTGGGAGTGACTCGCACTGTTTAACATAAAAAAAATGCCTGGCACACAATGAAATCAGTAGACGAATATATCTGCAGCAGTTAGCAATTGGTAGAGTGTTATTCAGTTCGTAATAGAAGGAAGACGGTGAGTGTATTTTTCTGTTGGAAATTGTTTATATTTTCATACATATTTTCATCATGTCCGTTTCAAAAGTAGACTTAAATAGGAGGTTGTACAGGAGGTTGAAATACTAGACAAAAGGCCTCATCATCATTGCCAATTGATGAAGTGTACATAATTGAAAATATGTCAACTTATTCTAGGTTTGGTAAATCAATTTTATTAACTTCGGAAGATGTAAGCAATGATAAGTTATTTAAAACATGGCTACCAAAACGTATTTTGTTGCAATTCAGTGATGACGATATAACTTGTATCAACTCATCGGGTGGTAAATTTACGATGACGTATTTAGGTCAGAGCTCACAAAGTTTTGCTGGCCTGAAAACGCGATCTCTAGTCAAATTCAATATGATGAATAATCATAGTAATTATTTATAGTGAATTTCTTCAGGTCAGAGCTAACAAAGTTTTGCTGGCATGCTCACTTCATAAGTACAAATTAAATGGGAATGTGAGTTTTATATCATGGAAACAAGTTGGAGGTTGCTTATTGTTTTTTTATTCGATTTCAGTTACCATTCAAAGATGTGGCTGCAGTAGGCAAGTCAAGATTGGATCGATGTTGTAGATCTCAAATAATCGGTTCAACATTTGTCGTCTGAATTGAAGGTGTTGGGTGATGGAGTCGAACATGCAAGCATTTATGATATGAGTGTATACTATGATGAAAAACAAATCGAATTATGTCTTCGTGATGCTGAGAACTATCGGAGTGGTGCAGAAGTTTGTAACAAATTTTTAGATAATGAAGTGGAATTGTGTCAACTTTGTGGGGTTATGATTGAACTGAACCTGAGAAGATTCCTGTATAGTCTCCAGCCATACTTACCAGAATGGATTATTCATCACTTTGAATTGAATGATGAAAATCGAGAGGAAATTGAAGATGGTCGCGAAAATGATGACTGTGAGGAAGTTATTTTAGATAGCCTGTATGTTCCCGTAAATCATAAATAATGTCAAATAAAAAACTTTGTATTATTTTCATGTTTTATTTATGAAACGATGAAGGTCAAGAATGTATCTGAAAAAAGCATAAGTAAATGCCACCAGATACCCAACAAAAACTCCATTGTTGACAATCCTAAGCCAGCAGCTGTTTTGGTTCAGTTTTTTGACAATGTTGATCGTGAAAAAGTTATTGGAAATAGGATATTTTTGAAATCTTCTGGAATTTCGGTTCAGGAAGATTTAACCACGATGAGGTTAGATATAATGTGCAGTCAATAAGTTTTCAAGAAAAGATGTATGGTGCCGCAACGGGAACATCTTCGTGAAGTATGACAACAAAGTGCATCGAATCAACGAAGAAAGTGATATTCATCGCAATCAATAGGTACTGTTGGATATTCTACTTTTCAAATGATTTTGAGATTATTCGTTTCTTTTTCTATGTTCCTCATTCAAACTCATGACAACATATGAGAAATCAATGCGTTTTTGTAAATTCCACATATATTTTCCACTGTTAATAATATATTGTTCATTCTATTATCATCTAGGCACACAGGCAGTTGTGCTTTACAATTTGTTTTTTTTGTATCAAAATATTTCACAAAACATTGGATGTACAAAAAACTTTTTTTTTGACCAACAATCTAAACTTCATCACTATGTTGATAATACTTTTGCCTTTAGGCAGACTTCAACCTGACTAGAAGAAATTTGCATATTTCGAGCTAACTGTAATAATTTTTTTTCTTCCCCTTACACGACACCTTATCCTTTTCTCTTCAATCTTCCTTCTTCATTTTTTCTTGAGAGCTATTGCATAATATGGTACTCAATATTTCGCATGTTAATGCTAGATCTCTTACGGCGAACTTGTCAGAATTCAGAAATGAGATTATTTGTGCCGACTGTGATGTTGTGGGAGTATCTGAAACCTGGTTACATTCTGGTATAGCGAATGATGTCGTACTTCTGAATCAGTTCAAATTTGTTCGTCAGGATCGGCCAACCAGGGGTGGGGGTGTAGGTTTGTATATTAGAAATAATATAAAATCCGATTCTTTATTTAGTGAATGCAAGGACTTTATAAAGTACATTTTTATCAAACTCATCATTGGAAAAAAATCGATAGTAGTTGGTAATGTTTACAGACCTCCAAATACTAGTGTCCAAATTTTCTTCGACCACATTGAAGATCTATTTTCAAACCTGATTACAAATTTTAGCAACATTATATGTGTTGGCGATTTCATCATAATGCTTGACTTAAATTCTTCAGTTACTCAAGATTTCACTTCAATTATTGAAACCTTCAATTTCTTACAACTAATTAATGAACCCACATGAATAACGAACACTTCTGTATCTCTTATTGATTTGGTGATAACCACGTTTACTTCTGAAGAATGTAAGTCAGCTGTCAAATATTAGATCACATGCGATTAAGTTGCAGATCTAAAGTCAATTTTGAGAATATAAATATTAGGAAAAAAATCACATACAGGGCTCTAAATCACTGAACTTTTTCAATATGAACTAGAAGCTTTACCTTGGCAAAATATTCTTGTTACGGATGATTTGGATGAGAAGGTTGAGTTACTCAATCAAAACATAAGAGGATTATTTGACCTCCATGCACCTAAAACTACTGTGGCGCTACTCAATATGCTCCTTGGATAACTGAAAACATCAAGTTCATGCAGAAAATCAGAGATAAGGCTTTACAAAAGTTTAAGAGAACTCAATTACTGCAACATTCATCATATTATAAACAACTGAGAAACTTCAATACAAACGCCATCGAAGCTGAAAAAAAAGCTTATCTTAATTTCAAACTTACAAATCCGAAAGAAAAATGGAATGAACTCAAAAAGTTGAATATAACTATGCCTGATAAGAAGGACATTCCGGACTCTTTAAATAATGTAAATGACATGAACAAATATTTCAAGGATTCAACTAAAAATATTACCACCGTTAGTAATGAGTTATTCGAGTATTACACAAATAATGTGAAAGAGGCAATAACCTCAACCTTTTCATTCAATTTGGTTTCTGAAGACAATGTTTATGATATAATAAAAAATATTAAATCCCGAGCTTTTGGCAATGATGACTTGAATATCGTGGTAATCCAGTTATGTTGCCCCTTCATTTTACCTATTATGACTCATATAATAAATCAGTGTCTGATGAAATGTTATTTTTCCAGAGCATGGAAATACGCTAATATTATACTTTTGCCTAAAAATCAGCACCCGATACCCTCACCTTCTTATGCTTTCCTTTCCTCTCCTTCTCTTTATTTACTTATCTTTACTCACTTAGTTTCGTTAATGTATTGCTATCTGTTAAAACTGTAAATATCTCTCTGGCATTGGTGGAAGAACAGAAACGGTTTTCAACTGTTATACGAACCAATACGTATTTGGCATTCAGACCGCTTTTGTTTATTCTACTCAAAAGTTTGAGCTTGTGTTTATCATCTGGTACAATATGTCCTATTTTCCATTCGATTTTATGTATTCCCAAATCAGCATCAACCTCACCTATAAATGAGTTTTTGAATGATCCAGCGATGATCAAAATCAATTCCTGTTTAGCATTCAAGATACTTTTCTTGTACTCTTCAGCAAAACCCATCAAAAATTTCAGTGGTAGTTTTCCACTAAATACATGCCTGTTTGTATCCAAGATATCTTGTTTCAATTGTGAAAGTCCCCAGCCAGATGTCAATAATGTGTTAACATGTGATTGTCCAAATGATAGATAGCATGGTTTCCATTGTAGATATTATCCCAGGTTTGTGCAGCTCGTTTTGGTTTGGGATTGTTCAATACGATTTTGTCTATTATAAATGAAACATAACAATAGTTATTCGATTCTATTCAATTCCAAAATAATGAAAATCTCTTCTTCACTTTCAAAATTGATAAGGTTATTTTTTTCATCCAAAATACGCACTGTAATTTGATTTGAAAGGGTTATATTTTTAGGAGTGATTAATTTTTTGGGAAAGAAAGTTTTTGGCTTTCTACTACTCCATCTGATTTTTATTCCTCCACGAATGTTCGATATACAAACTGAATAGAGAAAAGTATCTTCTGTATAATTCAGTGTTCATATAGAAGTATTTGTTTCGAAAGAATTTTTTCTTTCGTGTAATTCAATGTTTATATGAAAGTAGCTGTTTCAGGAGGACTTTCTTTCAGTTTGTGTCTGAAAGATACTTCTTTGCATGATCTACACATCCATGTATAGAGTTACTTATTTTCAAATTGATTAATCCTTCCTTTCTTTGGAAGATTCTCTCATCCATTTTTTTGTATCAGATGGAGTAGTAGAAAGCCAAAAACTCTCTTTCCCAAAAAAAAAAAAACGCACTGTAATGTTGTGAATCAATTGACGACCTTCTGGACTGACAGGCATATATATGATACTGTGTGGTTCTTTAGTAAGATTGTAGCCAGGTTCAACATCAATATCGAATGAGAAAAGAATGAGGGATTCTTCACCATTTATATATGAATTATATTGCAATCTAAGCGGATAAGTCTCACAGTTGTAATGTTTATTGGTAATGAGGATTCATGTATCTGATTTGGTGGTGGAAATATGCCATGAGCGAGCTCCATCATTTCTGCTATAGAATTTGAATGTGTCAGATCAATTTCATATTTGGATCGCATTTCACATGTGAATGTATTATCATTGGCGTGTAGATAGAAAATATCAACTGCAACGATATCAATTGGTTTTTTATCATGATACAACCTGAACATGATATGTTTCTGTATGACGGCATTGATATTTTCTATTTCGTAAGCACCACATGGAATTTCAATTGTCAACTTTTGGAGTATCGATGAGTTGTCATTACTGATTCTTAAAGTCACTAAATTATTAGCTTCAGTTATATTATTGATTGTATTGCATCCATAGAATCCCAAAAGTCCTAATCCATAACGGCTGTTCCTATCCAATTCAACAGGTGGAAAAAAATCCGCACTCAAGACACTTGTCTCGACAGCTTGTAGCTCGAACTTTCGTGACATGACTGATGAATATTTTGGAACACATTTCAATTTATTGTTGTGCACAGCAACAGCATATTTGAGACAATTTATACTTTTTCGAAGGTGTTGTACTGTAATAAATATCATTTTCATTGATACCGATATTCACATCCTCTATATTACAAATACAACACATAGATTTTCGAGGTATAGGACCACCATTAACATCTGAATCTAAATTTTCATCGGGATGGTGTTCATAACAATATCTATGTTTCATTATATCGATGTCATCTTGTAGATGTTTAGGTAACTTTTCCCAAACATACGCAGTCTCATGTACAACACATGCAAGTATCACTTCCTTGGGCATATTTGCAAGCATCACTTTATCCATTTTTTTCAAGGTACCATATTTTGAAAACATTCTAAGAGAAAACCCCATTCCCTTGATAGCCTCTCGATCCAGTTTTGGTGTTGTATCCATTTTCATTTGGAAAATTATTCAGAGAAAAACTGTTGGCACAAGTGACTACACAGAACTTTAATAAATTTCTGTTGACGATCATAGTTATATTTTATTTTTACTTTCGAACATTTTCGAAAGAATTGAGTCAATTCCAATGGTGGGGGTAGATCTCCAAAACTATCGAAAAATGCGACTTCTTTTCCACATTTTTTATATGCCACCCAATGTGCTCCAGGTCCACTTATTCCATCTAAATTGACAATAGCTATCTCGTTTTGTCTTGGACCTGAAGGGGGTAATGTATCACGCATAAAAACACCACGAAAATGTGGAATTTTCATTTTTTGTGCACAATAACTGAGATCGAGATCGGTGAGAGGCCTTTGAGGTAGGGGTACAATTAGTTTTTTGTTTTGTTTGGGGCTTTGTATGGTTTTAAATATAGTCCTCAACCTTTACGGTACGGTTT
>NW_019294963.1:0-21196 GCF_000500325.1 Leptinotarsa decemlineata
AAATCACTCCAGCTGTTTTTATTTCGGTTGAATTCTAATCTATCATGCAAACTTTTGGTGTTCAACATCTAAATCCTTCAGGCCTTATACAAACCTGTTTTTGTCCGATATTTCACACCTATGCTTATATGTGTTCATTCCATTCAAGGTTTCACACAATCGGGTATTTGCCTGGTGTTTCGACACCCATGTCCATACGGCTTCATTCAATGTTTTCATATTGCCCGGTGTTCAACACCCTTACGACTTCATTAAAATTTTTCATTCAATGTGTAACAAAAAAGTAAATGTAATATTACATTTGATAAGAAACATCATCGCACAACTAGGATATCACACCCAATGTACGTAATCGGTTAATTTTCGATCAGGGATTGTCAATTTATTCATGTATCTTTCGTCTTGGCCTGCTCATTACACACATTTTCACTTCAGTTTTGAACCTTTTGAGTGTATTATCATTTTTCACTTCATATGGCAAGGTGTTGTATAATTCAGTCCTCAAGTACATATAACTTTTCCGTCCGATGTATTCGTTGATAGTTGGTGTAACATACTTTTGTTCATTTCTGGTTTCATAAACATGTGTGTAACGTTGTAATATACCTGTATTTGAGTGTTGTCTTACTTCGACTTGAATATAATAAATCTGTCGAATACCAATACTTTTGCTCCGACAAAAAGTTGATCTGTGGAATACCTATTGTTTTTGTTCAGTAGTAATTCCAAAAATGTATTTTGTGAGGCCAGTATTGCATTAAAGTGTGCTCTTGAACCACCTCCCCAACCTGTGGTAGACTATTACTCTCACTTTTTCATTCAAGAATTCAACAAATTTTTCAAACCTATTTGGAATACACCTCAATTTTTTATTATTTTAGGAATTCGTTAACTCTAGCTTGTACAATCTCTTCTAATACTTCAGCCAGGCTTGTTATAAGTGACATCGTTCTGTAATTTGCCACATCATTTCTATCATCAGCTTTGAAAATTGGTATTCTAATACTGTTTTTGAATGCCATTGGAAATTGCCCTGTTTCGAGTGAATTGTTGATTATCACAGTAAGGAGAAGACTTATATAATCCACTATTATTATCAGCTTTTCTGCACTATCATTACACGGGGCTTTCTTGAGTTTTGATAACAATTGATATTTCTTGCCTCACTTTCAGTTGTTGGATACAGAAACAATGAGTGGCAACTCACAGTCCTATCCTCTCTATAATTATTGGGTCTATTGATTTTAATGACTGAATTTTCAAAATATCGACAAAATATTTATTGTATATATTTGCTATTTGCACTTCATCACTGATTGATTGAGCATCTTTTCGATACTTTGAATCTTACCCTTTTCAGTTCTAGAAACAACCTCATTAACTAGTTTATAACTTAAGCAATGCTTTTTTTCACTTTTTTATGATAATTTCTTTCGGCTTTCGTTATGAATTTTTCTGTTGCACTTTCACAGTCCAAATATTCTTTTTCTATCAAATTATTGTTGGGATTTTATCAAATTCCGAATACAAATTATTTTTTCTGTTAACAGACTTGACTAGCAAGGAGTAATATATTCTTTTTTTTTTATTATGTTTCATCCTTGAATAAATAGTAGATTATTGCATTGCTTTTTGTATTGTATTTGTCAATTTGTTTGTTTTGGTATCAAGATCTGATTGAAAGCCGTCATTCATGGGGGCGAATTGAATATTCCTTAGTAGTTATTTATTATCAATGTGCTCGATATATTTGATATTATGATTGGTATTATTTATTTTCATTTTGGTATCGAAAACGAGTTGTAATAATGTAGTATAATGGTCAGTTATAGATTTAGGAATTACTAGAGGTAGTATGGTATCATAATTATTTGCATTAACAATTATATGGTCAAGACATGTGTGTGAATTGTTTTGTTACCTAGTGTGAATAATAATTGTTGAGCTGTAGCCATGTTGACTCATGATATGTGCACTTTGTTTATTTTAATATGTTGATAATGATATCGATATCTTCATTTTTTGTTATCTTCTTCTAATATGTCATTCAACTCTTCGATAAACGTGTTCACATCACTAGCAGGTGATGTGTAAAAGACGTAATTTTCACAGTTCGATTTCAGTCTAAGAAGGTTACTATCATTCAATTATATTAATTGGTGAGAGACATACATTTCAGATTTTATGAATAATACCACTCCGTCAGTTTGGTTGTTACTGCCTATATTATACAATGTTTTGTATCCATCAATATTGAATACATTTATAAATGTTTTGTCTTGTTTCTGTTGACACTGTGCAGTCAACTTTGCTCTTTAGGCTTTCAACAAATACAAAAAACTAATCTAGATTGCAATTTGAACAACGTATATGACTATTTACAATTTTAAAACTTGGGCTAATCTCGTCGATTTTCGATACTTGTTTCACAACCTCAGAAGTCATATTTTTCAAGTTTTTCAACGTTTCAACGTTAAAATCTCCTATATATGGGTCCATCATAAAATAATGAATATAGTCCAAGGAACAAAAGTTGAAATTACTTCATTAGTTCACCATACCGCACAATTATTGAAGATGAAGAAAAATATTATCTAAAACTAGGTAATGAGATAAGATAATGAGATATCCACATAAAAGTTGATTCAATAAGTAAAACAAATGATTCATGCTAATCAATCACCATCTCATGTACACGAAGAATGGCTAGGCCTATAAGCCTTTGTATGCCTTTGAATGCTATATAATGCTACCACTCGTTAAGGGAACCCCTACTTCTCTGCGTCACAAAAAAGAACGAATCAGCGGGGAACGAGAACCAATTTTATTCATTACAATCATGGTACAAATACTAATTGACTGAATCTCATCCATATAGGTAGCACTCAAAAGTGTCTATCGATACAAGTACAAAAATAGGAAAAAAAACAAAATGAAACCAATCGAGATTTTACAATACCTATCAGTGCTATAACACTCGAAAAATTAAAGATAATGAGAGAAGACAACAATTAGTTTCATTTCGTGGCCTGCTCAGATTTAGAAGACCACTACACTCTCTGTCCATCTATTTCCGAATCCTGCCCATCCATTTCTCCACCTATTCATTTCTTTTAGAGTTATTTCACCATTTTCTTGTACCACATTTCCTCTCCATTCACGCCATTTACTCTAATCCATATCCTATGAAAAACAGAGGTTGCATCTTTTGGTGCAACCAATTGATCTTCAGCCTTTCCCGTTTATTCATTGTATCATTATGGGAATAAAGACCTATTATCATTATTATTATTATTATCTTTCATGTACATGCTCCGACGTTTCAGGCTCACTTCAGCCACATGGACATGACTCCTTGGGTCCCAGGTTGAACCTAGCGAGACATTCCGGCAAGTTGCCGTGCCTCGTCAGCAGTTGAACAGCCTTTCGCGATAGATTCAGTGATTCATTTCTGACCAAAGGGTACGCATTTTCCTAACATTCCAAACACTCTCTCTTTCGATCCTTTTGACAGCTTTATCATGGGCCGGATTATCAAAGTTGCTGTTTCCGTGACCCTTACACCATACAGTTTGGGTCCGTTCTTCCTTTATGTTCCTTTCCTCAATCATATGATGAATCATCGCCACCTCTTTATTCTTCACTTGCCATTTTTCCATTCGTTCCACAGCCTGTCATACTCTCATTCAGACTCCACATACCATTCACTTTTTCGATCGTTATCATTTCTGCTCATTCACACTGCCCTGTCCGGTGATCCTTCCATTTCCCATTAGCCCAGCCTATACCGATTCTCCCATCCTCCAGTCTCGCTCCGGCATCCACATACACCTCAGTCACTCCTTACATACCTTGCAACAAATCCTAACGCTTTCTTTCACTATTTCCTACCCTTTTTCCCCGTTCATCGTTCAATCTTGATATCCGGCAGGTACTTAGACGTGGAGAACTAATAAGTACACCACAATTCCAAGATATATCACTCCCTCATTCATGCTTACGACCGGATGTCTGTGGTGGTCCATGAAGAGTATTCCTTACTACACTACAATTACAAGGTATCTCACTGCCCCATTCATGCTAACGACCCGATGTCAACCAGCTCTCGTGGCTGGTAAGTACATACACTCTGTCTTCCTGTCATTGTATCTCAGCAACATCCCTTTCTACCGTGCCCCAAATTCATTTCACACCAGCTTCCATTCATCCTATATACTACAAACGAAGCTCCCTCCAATAATGATCAGCCAATCATCCGCGTAGGTATATCTGCACTTGTCTGACTGTCTTCTAATCCGTTCAAACTATGCTTTCATCACAATCAACCATAGTGACAGCCCCAGCCTCTGTTCACCACTTCAGTGGTGTTCCCACAGGGGTATGTTCTTTCTCCAATGGACCTTCGATATTTCTGGCATTCTCACCCGTGTCGTACACTTCTCAATTACCCACGCGTTGTTGAAGGCGTTTGAAAGATCTAGAGACATCACCAGACTGCGTCTACTCCCTTTCTTGTTCTCTTTTATCATCACTACCATATTCATTCCTTTCCAGAAAATAAAATCGGTTTGGTGAGAATGTCAACTTCCTTCCGCACCAGACTTGAATTCTACCATTGAGGAGCCTATCTAACACCCTTTCTATGCCCGTCAGCAAGCTGATGGTCCTACAGTTTCCTTCGTTCTTTGGTATCCACACAACCTACGTTCATTTCAACACTCCAGGAAAATTATTTTCTCCACGCAAGCGTTGGGTGATTTTAGCATGTATTCACCCTTTCATTCCGTCACCTTCCGAATCATCTCACTACTGAGGACCTCGTCCACACTGGTAGCCTTTCTATCAAAAAGCTGCTTCGGTAGGCTGTTTCTCTCCTCACTCCTATTATCCTCTCTCCCTCATCCAACGTCTGGCCGAAAAGTTGCTCATGGAATCGTCCCTAGGAAGGCACCGAAGCTTCGTACACCCCAATTGATTCCATTTGTATTCATAACTGTCGCTCTCATCTACGGTAGCCTCATCCAGTAGAACTCAACCGTCCTATGATAGTTCAAAATTTCTTCCGTGCATACTTTCCAGGCGTGTTTCCACTAAGGGTTAGCTCAACCTAGCTTTCCCCTTGTCATTAAAGAAAATAATAGGGCTTTCGCAGTCATTCTTTATCAGGTATCCTCTTTCAGTAGCCCATTTCAATACATGAAAAATGAGAAATAATAATGTTTTTTAACTACTTTTATTCCAAACTATCGTTGCTGCAATTTTGTCCTATGAGGACAATCTCAAACTAATAGAATGAATTACCATCGCAGAACTTATAGTTCAACCAAGAAAGCCTAAGAAATATGAAAGAAATGTGAAAAAACGAAGAAAGTAATAATCTCATTTTTCATGATCTCCTACCACGTTTTAACCGCCATATCCATCAATTCATTCCAATACATCTCATCCCCTTTCGTCCATGGTATTACCACCTCATGCGACATCATCAGCATCCACTTCTCTTTCTTTCTTTCAGAAATTATATGAAATCCTTCCATCTGGCTCATCATATACATTCATAATTTTCATGCTGCTCTTTTCGTTCCCTACAACGATATCAATAGCGATGTCGGTTGTCTTGCCCAAGGTTCTTTTATACACACTACTACGATGTCGCGCTTTTCAGCGGTCTTTCGCATTAGTGTAATGGCCTTCTTTCCTTCTCTCACATTATTTGCAGAACTTTGAATATAACTGGTTCCTATCTGTCAAAACTTGACTTTTATCACGTACACTTGGGATCAAGTGCCGAGTGCAGCTGAGCTTCCTATCACCTCTGTATTCTTGCTCATAATGTTGTCCTCCACATTTATAACATGCCAGTTCCTGCCCGCATGACTTGTAGCACATAGCCACACTGTTATGCTCCTCCACGTGAATGCTCCTCAGGTATCTGAAAGAGAACTAGATTTACCTCCATCATCATATTTTCTCTCCATTCATTCGCCCTGAATCCTGCATTCTTCCTTTTTTCCTCAATATTATACGCTTCACCTGTTGTTAGATTCTGCTCTGCTTCTCCTGCTGATAAACACCATTATAATGTAGCATAGTAAAGGTACAAATATATTCAATGAGACAATCGCTCATGATAAACATGATTCCAAATTAGTCTCTTTTAACATTTCCAAAAAAAAATATGACTTCAGAATTCATCTGTGGCAAGTGGTATCATTGAAAACAGGGATTATGCCAAATTCCTAGGATTGTATACAGACGGTGGACTAGAATTTGAAATTCACGTCATAAAAATTAAAAGCAGAATTTCCACCGGCTGTTAAGTAATGAGAGTTATTGCGGAGAATTGAGAGTTTATACTGCGGAAATAGCATATCACGCTTTGGTTGAGTCTCACCTGAGGTACGGTATACCGTTTTGAGGTATGTGTAGTCTTAATTTGCTGGAGTCTGTATTTGTATATCAGAAGATAGCTATATGATACTCGTGTGGAAGCTGAACCTCATAACTCATGCAGGCGAATGTTTGTAGATGAAAAAATTTTGACGGTTGTGGTTCGTTTCATTCTGGAGAAAGTGTGTTCGACTATAAAACATCTGGTGAAACTTGAGATTACCAACTATCACTATACAACTCGTCAGAGCATACAAAACAATTGCAACTCTTTGGTCAAGGACTCCTTATTTCTTGACGCTGTGAAGATGTATAATCATCTGCTGAGTTACTTTAAAGAAACAAATATTGATACCAATACAGAGGAATAATTGAAAATATTTTGGGTAGTAGACCCTATTACAGTTTGACTGAGTTCTGGACCGATCAATTTTAACTGAGCATGTTCTATGTGTATGTTTGCTTCAACCACTGTTTGTTGTTTTTCATTCAGTGTTTTTATACTCCAGTTCAATGTACCCACATTATGTTTAATTTATAGTTTATGTATATATGTACAGGAGGTCTGGAGTTATTTACCGATCCATCATCTAACATGCACCAGATGTACACCCATAGTCACCGTTATTCGTAATCTGCAAATATTGCAGCGCTAAAGGCAACCACTTGCAGGTTTTGAATTTTCTGAAAAACTACAATGTTTAAACCTTAGCAACAATCCATTTTGGCAAAGAACCTTTTTATTTATATTTCAATAGAATAATGGAGGATATTTTCAATCTCAGTTCTGATTCATCTTTTTCTTTCTTTTTGCTCATCAGCAATATGATTTTGTTTCTGTCAGAAAAGTTTTATATTTGTTGAAAATGAATTGGTTGTTATTCATCCCATGCCGAAATCTGTCGGATATTATGATTATTCCATATTACTTTAAGTATATATGTATTCCAAAAATATAAAAATCAATAAAATATATATTCTATATTTCATAGTCCATCTTCATCAAACCCTAATTCTTCAATGAATAGTGATTAGGTTATACATTAACGAAACCTTTTTGCTCACTTGAAAGCGTCACAGTCAGATCACTATTATTTGCTAAACAAAGTGAAATATTAACTCTCGGCCTATTATACTTTGTAAGTTTAATGAAGTCTAGGGACATTATACGGTACCTGTCAGATCTTCGCCATCCTTTCCATAATGTACACCGTATGTTATATTCAAATTCATGTCATCTAATTTTCTGCCCCAGACGAGCCTGACAGCATTGCCAATCCCAGGTGGTAGAATGATGCGGAGTATTTCTATGCTAATTGGGGTGGTCCCATCTGTTGATGTGTCGACATGAGAAGTTTCATATGGAAATAGTGTTGTGGGGACTGAGACCGAGGTTGTGTCTGCATTTTCATCGGAAGTTGCGTTGTGAATCTGTAAATGAAAATCAGTCAAATGATCACAGATGAAACAGAAAAATGGTATACCTTGAAAACCCGTTACATAGAAATAGCCATAAAAATAATCATGGAACTGAAATTTTTTTGTCTGTGTGTTAGAAGAGGGGATTGATTCTCCAACTAGGTGAACTATAGTTGGTTGAAACTGTCCAAACATGTAACGATCCCAGGATTCATTTGTTGAAAGGAATACGTAGCATCTACAATTCAGTGGGATTCAAAATTCTGAAAGATTAACTAGTGCCCTTTATATCCCAACAATCTCATCGCAAATTCATAACTACAACTCAATATTAAAATGAATTGATTTCATCACACGCAAGTCAAATCCATTACGTAAGAAGAGGGAAAAAAATAAAAGTCAACATAAAAATACATATACACACATACACTTACACTCATATACATATGATATATATGATATAACTAGCCATTAAAGTATTCTTCCAACGAGTAGAAACATTTTTCAGTCAGGAGTTGTTTGAGGGATCTACTGAATTTTTTCAAATATTTGGCTTCTTTTATATTTTTGGGTGAATGATTGTAAATAGACAGACCCATAATTGTGGGAGCATTGTCAGATACCTTATATTTTTGGAAAATGGAATGTGGTAATTTTTCCTTTGGCGTGTATTCACGAAGTGAAAATCTCCCGTCAGAACAAATTTTTCTCTATTTTTAAAAATAAAGACGGTTAGTTCTCAGTTTCAGTTATTCATACCCTCATACTTCTTTGTGAAGTCTGGGTCATGGCAAATTTGAATAATTGAAGATTATTGATTGTTACTTAATTGAGAGTTCAGCATTCATCGAAAAATCATTGTCCGAGGTGTTGAATGCATCAATATAATTGAAATATTAAAATTATGATAAAAAAGTAATATAAATTATGAAATTATGAAACAACAAAAAAAAATTAGTTGGCGCTCTGGGGCGACTTCATTGATTCCAGTGGCGCACTTTCTTTTTCAGCTGCAGGAAAACCCGGACAAAACTGCAGTACCACATCATCTGAAAATCTGCCAATATCCTCTCTTTCATAAAACAAAATATAGGGTGTCTCCAGAGTCCCCAATGAATTCAAGATATCTCCAGAATACTCAGTGAAATATATTGATATTGAGTTTTATTAAATTTTGTTATAAACTTTGGGTCAAATTGTTCTTTCTCATTTTCCTAACTATGATTTTTCTAAAATTCAATTATCATTTCATGACAGTAAAGAGCATCCAAATATGATGCTGCAAGGAAAATGGATGATTCATCTATTTGACTTTCTTTTTGGATCCAGATGGCTTCATTCCAATCTGTCTGTTTAAAATCTATTTTTCCGTTATTTAGCTGTCGTCCTCATACAAACAACTCTCAGAAGTTGCGGAAATTGTGCGAGCTAAGGACTAACGAAGTCTTACCTTTTAACAAGTGATTCCTAACACTGTTGCAGAATCATACCAACTTCAACCAGATAAATTCTCTCGAGTAAAATATCTAGTCGAGGCGGGAATCGAACCCACGGCCTTTCGATCGTGAGTCGGGCGCACTATCACCGCGGCCAATTCAAAAAAAATCCACTTGGGAAAAGCATCTGGAAACATTCAGACTTGAAACAGAAACAAAAAAAAATCTCGAACTATGAAATTTCTTGATGGAGATCCACTGCCACTGACAAAATTCCTCCAGTAAAAAGATTTCAGATAAAGATACGCTGCCACAAACAAAAATAATTATTGATATGTTCATCGAGAATGCTCCCTCAATATATCGCGGCCACCGCGGCCGATTCCACAACAAAGAGGATAAGATTTTTTTAATCTAGTTACTTTTTTCCTTCTATCAGACAAGAGTTAAGTAAATTCATCATCGTGACCCCCTTTTTCATGTGAATCCCTCGTTCGAGAAAGAAAATCAACTCCGATAGCTAGTTCGCTATCTACCGTTAAAGTGGGTGAATTCAACATCATATCACCTTCAAGGCTACAGCTGCGAGAAAACCCTTGTGATCACTGCTGGGAGAGGGGTTGCTATCCCAAGAAAGTCTAACGCACCATTTAAGGAGGGGCGTAAAGGTCATCACGAATTCGGCCAGAATACAATATACCTTTTTGACACTTGTTTTACATAAAATTGACATTTAATGAAATGAATGAAAACACTTTTGTCTAACTACCACTAGTTGATTTTATTTATACGACCGGTTTCGACCCCATTATCAAGTTTTATACTTGATTCCATCACATAGCGCGTGTTTTCATTATGCGTGTTTTCATTATGTTTATTGTGCTTCGTGTGCAAGGTTCGTTTTATTCTCTCGTTGTCACACTCGCTAACTTCAGAAAGTGGTAAGTACTACGATTTGACATTTAGGAAAAGATCAGTGGATTTAAATGAAACTAATCGAGGAAATACTACGAAGAGCCATATAGGTGAGACTTATAAACAAAACATAGTCGACACCTGTTTCATTTAGGTATTTCAATGATGTAGGTGAATGAGAAATCAACAATAAAATACCCTCCTCAGTGGTTTTTTCATTGTATATACCTACTACGCGAATTAATCGATAGACAATATTCTTTTTTTAGGGCTACGGTGAAGTCAAAACACAAAAAACGTAGGAGAAGACGAACTTCGTCAGCGTCTTCAGACGAGAGAGAGCCTGCGAACAAAAAGAGGAGTCGTGTAGATTCCGCTGCGTTACCAATTGGAAAGACTAGAAAGGATAGAAGCCGAATTGAAACATCGGTCCAGATCACCATCAACGATATCTTTCCGGATCGTAATCGCATACAGTCTACGAAGCGTGTAGTTTCTGGCGTACGTTCTCAATCGAGTAATGACAGCCGACGTTTACCTATACGATGGACTCGTGCGTGGTTAGATCATTTAATATTGCCGTGTATAGCGACCAACACAGACAAGACGAAAATGTGTGTAACATTTCAGTCATACCAAATGAGGTGTCGGGAGGTTTGAAAAAATCCGCATATGGTGCCTCCAAGAATCTAAACAAATTGAGCCCCCTAAACTCAACCTCAAAGTAAAGGCTGCTCTGTCGAAACAGAGTATTTTGACAGACTCCTCTCATTGGAAGTTTAAAGTCAGATTCGTGAAGGCCTAGCTGCCTCAGGAAAAAGTTTTTCCGCTATGCTGGAAAACTTTGAAAAAATCCCAGAGGACCTAAAGGAAATTTTTTCGGGTTCGTCAGATTGCGGCAGAATCCTTACTAACCTGTTTAATCGCGTGTCTGTAACACGTAAAAACATGATAGTACCTTATTCATAAAATATGAAGGAACTGTCAGATATTAGCATTCACACAGAATTTTCATTCGGAAACTATCTGAATGAAAGGATGAATTTCGTGAAAACACTCGAGAGTGTAAGTAAGGAACTGAAATTACCGAGTGCCAAACAAAATCCTATTCAGAAACAAAGCAGAGAGGAGGGGGGGCATACTCGCAGCCCGTTCAACCACGGTTAACAGAATTATAAAAAGCATTTTTGTTTCTACCATGTCTCGTCGAATCAACCTCCTCCCTCTTTTCATTCACCTCTGTCTCACCAACCCATTTCCGCCCTTCGAATTCCTATTTATCGAAATTCCATAGAACACTTTTTCTTGCCTTCGGATTGCCTATAATTAATCAGGGTGATTGTTCAAATGTTCATAATGGTCACCTTTTACGTAACACCGTTGCAGCTATTCCATAATTCACCCGAAACAAATGTTACCGCCAGGAAGTAAACCTGGTAGTTCGGTAGTCGATCTTCCTCGACCGGTTTGCGAACTACGACGTCAGTAAATGACAAAAGGTAACATCTAGGTTTTGTTCATTTTTCCAAATGCACCAAATAAAAATTAAAACAGGAATGCCAAGTAAGTATTGACTATTAAAACATACATATTGGTTTTCCCTATACACTTCTTATTTTCATCTATATGAACGCTTCACGCTGTTTTTTCCCTCTGTCTTTCTTTTCTGGAATATGAAGTTGAATTATACTAATAAATTCCTTTAAAGTTGTTCTTATCAAAGGTAGATGAACAATCCTACCTGGCAGTTGTAGTGTAGCCTGTCTATCTGAACTGATATTATTGTATTTACATAGAATAAAATAGCCTAATGTTACTTGGCGGGAAACTGTCACGTAATATCCCCCCTCCCCTTACGCGAAGAAGATTTCGTAGGAAGTTTCCTGCTGGAAACAGTTCATAGGTCCATGGCGATATCTTCTTTGAGGGTCGTGAACGAACCGATAAACCTGGGGACTAGTTTCGCAGATAAATATTGTACAGCAATGGACTAGAAATGTCCCTTTCGCCAAACCTTATCCCTCACGTCGTACTGAACGTTACGATGACACAAATTATTGTGTTTTTCTTTTTTTTTTTCAAAGCCTTGTCCAGACGCGACCTCTCCTCCTCAAATATCCTTCTGAAATGTTCCGACGAATCCTCCAAACACAAACTAGGTTTGGCATCAGAAAGGTTGTCTATCAAAACATGATCATTGCCATGAAGACCCTTTCCCCCCGAAATTTATGTAGTATGGAGTTTTACCTGCACTTTGGTGAAGAGAAGTACGAATGGCACATGCTACTTTCGGTAGTACCTGATCCCAGTGTGGATGATTATGTTGATCACCCTGAGAATGATAAAAGGGTGTCCGAATTGACTTGACTCCATATGCTTCGAGCAGTTTTTCCATCTCGTGACTAATAAATGTCTTTTCGTGATCAGATGTTATAGATCGCGGCACTCCAAAAGAGAGGAACACATTTTCCTCCAAGAGTGTAACTATGGTTTTTGCATTTGCCAATCGAATCGGAAAGAATAAACAGAATTTTGAAAAAAAGTCCGAACTACTCAAAATATTGCAATATTTCGATTATGACCTCGGCAACGGTCCTACCACATTAAGAGATATAGTTTTCCATGGTTTTCGAACAGATGGACGACCTGATACCTGCCGGAGTCTTTTGTTCCGGTGTTTGGGCTAGACATACTACACAAGAGTTGATATATCGAACATTATCTAATTTCATTTTGGGCCAGTAATATTTGCAAAGGATTGGCCCATAAGTTTTATGAATGCCGCCATGACCTGAAGTGGGGATGTCGCGATTTTCTTTCAAGATATTTTTGCGATGACTTTCGGGCACCACTAATTTCCTAGAATCTTAGCACCGTTTGTAGACATATCGATATCTTATCTCTCATTTTTGAAAGCCAGTCATCTTTTCCGCTTGGAAAAAGATATGGGTTAGTGTCTATCGTATCCACAATAGGCACAGACAGGGACAGAGCATCTGGCATGACGTTGTAATTGCCCTTTCGGTGCTTGATATCAGAGCTGTATTGTTGAAGCTTCAAACCCCATCTGGCTAGCCGCCCTGTAGAATCCTTCAGATCAATGAGCCATTCAGGGGCAAAATGGTCAGTGATAACTTTGAAATGTGTGGCTTCAATATAGGAACGGAATTTCTTTATCGTCCTGAGAACGCTAAGACACTCCTTCTCGATCACACTGAATTTGCTTTCATTTGGAGATAACGAACGACTTATGACTTTTTCATTTCCATCGGAGTCTTCCTGAGTTAAAACAGCTACAAGTCCAAAGTCACTGGAATCAGTCTGCACAAAAATGGCCGTTCAAAATCGGGACAAGACATCACGGGGGCTGCAACTAACAGTTCCATAATTCTCACATACATCATTCGGGCAAATTTAATACCTTTTCTTGGTTAATTAGTTGGAGGATCTACAACCGTGGCAAGATTCGGTTTGAAAAGACGATACCAACTTGTCATTCTGAGGATTCTTCCGACTTTCTTCATATTCATCGGTCTTGGAACATTGAGAAAGGCTGACACCTCATCTGGATCAACATGGAGACCAAGTTTGTCCACCCCAGATATTTCAGTTCTGGACGACAGAAGTTACATTTTTCTTTTGATACTTTCAACTCCGCCTTCTTGAGTCTACTAAATACCAATTCCAAAATTTGTAAATATTTTTCGAATGTTTGAGTTACCATAATGATGTCGTCGAGATAGACGAATACAAAGGGTTCCAAATCAGCACCCAAGACTCCATCTATCAACCTTTGCCATAAAGAACTTGGGTTATGCAGGCCCACTAGCATGCGTCTGAACTGGAATAGACCTCGACCCGGAACGGTAAATGCTGTAATTGGTTTAGATATCACAGCAAGCGGTACCTGTCAGAAAGCACTCTTTGTATCAAGCGGTAAATTCATCAATTTTATCATCGAAATGTAAACTTGAGATGAGTACAACATGTTTGTTTTTCTTAGGAACGTAGGATACTATTGTTCCTTCTTTTCTAAAACCAAACATACTGGATGGTGCAGGACGGTATTTCAGGACTTTCAACTGGTTTGGAATTTGCCATTTGTTTTTTTTTCAGTGTTCCTACTATGGACAACTTATGGTTTGTAGATACATCTTGCAGAAGTGAAACATCGCAGAACCAATTATCCATAGTCACGTTTCGTCCAGTGTTGTGTATGGGTGATATCATCAATGCTTTTATTGCTCATGGAATATGGTCCATCTGGTTGTAGTCCGGCATAAATTTCCATATTACTAGTATAATATGTTTTGGCATTAACGAGGGCAAAAATCTTAATACTATACTTGGCCAGTTTTGATGGTATTTATTGAATAAAGTTGCATCTGCCGCGAAAAGCTTCAAGCTTTTGATCAATTGTCACATTGGCTCCTATTGAATAACACTTTGTACTGTTGTTTACGAACATTTCGAATATTTCTCTTATAGGAGCTAAACGATCATTATTTTTTCTCTCATCTCCGGTCTCGCGATTATCGAACCTTATAGAACGAAATAGAAACCTGAAACTCATCAATCTACATCAATCTTATGGTCAATCTAAAAATTTCGAGACCGTTTCCTTCTGTAACCCACAGCTCCTCTAAATTTAATCGACGGCCTTTATACAGTCCATCCAGTCCATAAATGCTTTGATTTCAGTGAGATCAGTAGTACGGGCGTCTCTATCTCTGCTGAAATTTACTTGTATACTCATTATATGCTGATTGGTATAGGTCACTATCAAGATCAGAATGGTGTCATCGAATAGACATTGCCATATTTCAAGCCATCCCCTTGCTTGACGAGCATTACCAATAACTCCTGGTAGGCGCACAAGAATATTTTGCTTCTCTAACCTTCTTCTTCTGTTGTAGGGTGTCTTTTTCCAAACGTAATTGTCGGTAATTTTTCCATTTTTTTTTTCTGAGAGCTATATAACAATTTTCATTTTCGTTATCTGACATTATATTTCCGTCCGAGTCGTTTTGTTCACTATCCGAACACCCATCTCTTTCTTCTATGTGTTCAGAAGAGTCTGTATCATTTGCTTCATCTAAGACCTCCCCAATTGGATCATCATCGTCTTCAAGAAGGAGCCTTTGCAACTCTAATACATCTGCTTCATTATCAAACTTATAAAGTCTTTTGTATGCCATAATTCACTGTAACAATAAAAAATTATGATAAGTAACAAAAATATTTTTGCTCAGACAATTGTGGTCGCGGGTATCTCTCAGATACAAGTGACTCTTTATGTATTGTTTCTCAGTCCAAGAGAAAAATATTCAAAGGTATTGTTGGCAAAACATAAAGTATTGCTTTCACGTTGATAAAACAAGTATATAATCGGATTATTGAAACTTACATCAATGATCGCGGGGTATCTCTCAGATACAAATAGCACTTTTCAGCTGAACCGTTCACTGCGACGAGTTCTTACCAATACTAACATTTTCCAGTTTGTGAGACAGGAAGGTAGACGACGGCACAACCTCTCTACTCAGCAGATTCACAACCAATGCGCTAAAGAATTGCCGGCATGTATCTGTCAGTTACGCGCGACTACTGGAAGGTGAAAGAACGTTTTCTTTCATGAAAGGTAGATCTTGGCGTTATTTTTTATCAAATATTGGCAAACAATCAAGTTATTTTACCGGAGCCGACATTTGTGTTGGGTTTTTTTCTGATAATTTATTGCAGTTGAACAGATTGAATATTGTAGAATAAATTAAATGAAATTTGAAATTAATCTTCTTTCTTATGTATAAATTTATATGATAACTATAACTTGTTGTAAATCCTGAAATTGGGAATTGATGTACGATCACGAGTAATTTCGTCAGCAAGCGTCTTACCTATCTTAGCAAATTCAGAATTGAATTCATTTGAAATGTTATGTTGATCTATTATCATTTCGTCTGCATTATTTTTTAATGATTCAATTTCGTGTTTTTTTTTTCTGAGCCAGTTGATTGTTTTACTACGCCCCAAAGTTTTTTGTTATCTGCAGAGTTAATACCTATTTGCAGCTTGTAATAATCATGTATTGGTACCTTGGGAGCTGTCTGCCTCACATTAGCATAAGTTGTGTAGAGCTGTTTCTATCCCTTCGTTGCATAATCTGCCGCTGAGGTATTAGAGACGTTAGTTTATTTCTATATCTGTTGTATTGTGTCCTAATTTCAGTGTCATCTGGATTTTTTTTTGTTGCTTTGAATAGTTCGTTTTTTTGTGTGGATTGATTTTACTGATGCGTTCGTTATCCAAGGCCCAATTTTATTATTTTTTCTTTGTTTTTTTTTTGATTGTTGTGAAGTTATCTATCTGTATCTGCAATGTTTGGATTCCTTTCAGCGTACAATGAAGTCCATGATATTCCTTTCAGGCGTTCCTTGAGTTTCTTGTGATTTACATTTATGATATATTCATTTGGTTTTACAGATTTTGGTGAGGAAGCAAAAATGATTTGTAGTAAGGTTATGTCGGTTTAAATGACAAAGGGTACGATATTTTCTGTTATTTCTGAATTCAACTTCAGGAAAATGTGATCTTCACATGATTCACGACTGTGTTGAACTCTTGTTGGACAATTTATTGTCGAAAGGAAGCTGAGTTCATTCAGAAAGTATGTTTGTACAGGCTGGATTTCCAAATATCTTATGTATTGATCCATTGAAAATCTATATTGAAAAAAGATTTCGAATAACTTGATAAAAAACAGGCAGAAGAACTATCATAAGAACAAACTGAAAGAGATCGAGGGAGATATAGAGAAGGTATGGAAAGTAGTCAATGAAGAAACTAAGAGAGTTAGAAATAAAATAAATGCAAATGAAATATATGATAATTGCCATGCTCTCACGAAAGATCATGAGGAGACAGCTAACATTTTCAATAATTATTTTTGTGATTGTGATTGTTCTGAAATTCCGAGTGCATCCGGAGATATCCGGAAAAAACAGAAATGTTGAAAAATGGTTTTAATTTTTTTCTGGCTTTATTTTTCGAAGGATTCGAAAATGAATTGCACTTCCACACTGCCACTTTTTTCCTGCTATAAAATGGTGTTTTCAGATTTGCTATCCGGAGTTTCGTCTTCCGGCCATCATCATCAACTTTATTATTTCTTAAGGGCGCTACATTGGGTTAATTCTGTTTTGAATAGTACCAAATTTAACATTTACAATGATTGGAGATAACATTTACGAAAAATTGAAGATATTGACAAAAATTAACTCTTATCATAATAGGCTTTGACTTTGATGTTTCTAATTTGACTTCCAATTTGTTACACTCAATGACATTTTGTTATTGTACAAGTCATTGGATTTCTGGCGAAAAATGGCTTTAACGAGTAATGTCTTTCATGAAGTAATTGCTNTTCTGAGAGGCCTCTGGGTATATAAGTGGGTTATACTGTGACGAAGTTTCATTTTCAGAGTAATCGCAACGAAAATCCTCAGAAAAAATAGTATTTCGATATTGTCTTTGGGCCAGAGCCCTAATTTTTGGTTTGACAGGTTTCCGTTTTTTTTAATTCATGTTCTTGATTTCTGGGATCTTCTTGCTATAGTAACACAATTGGATTATGTAACTTTTTGGAAGTTTGATATAATATCTATATTTCAGATATTTTTTTTATGAAAATTCTTTGGTGTTCTTTATAAGTAGTTGTCACTTTGACATAATGATAATGTCTGAGAAATTTTCAGCCGATGATGAAAGATTTGAAACCTCTCGTGGAAATTTGGTTTTATATAAATTTAGCAATATAAAATGAAATTAAACCAAAGTTTTCTGGGATATTTCGGCATGAAAAATATTATAGTATTTGAAAAATATTATTCTTGTTATGGCAAATCTGTTGGGAGGATGTTACTCATTGAATGCATGTGAAATCAATTGTTCAGTTGGAAAATTAAATAATAGAAGCTACGATTATTGATGTCAATGTCATCATGGATGAACCAGATTTTTCAGGTCGTCTTGTATCCCAAAATTGAATATACTTTTTTAATGGTGGACGAATTAATTCTTGTGGTTGAACTTCCGAAAGATTTTTTGAAGTCTGAATTGATAACGTCTGGTTTCTGGAGGGGACCTCATTCAATTTTTAATTTTCATGTTGATTCAAAATAATATAACTGAGGATTGATAATGTATGTATGGAATAAATGATTATGTAATGAAATTGAACGGTTACACTTTTTGATACACTGTGGTTGCCAACCATTCACAGTCGGTTTTCCTTAACTTGATGTGAGTGCATAACTCACTCAAGTAACACTTCATTGTGAGATTTTTACTGGACACTCCACAAAATCGTACCACGTTTTCATTAGGCACAATATGAAAATACACAATATGAAAACTAATACACAGTACAGCACAGAGTACAGTACACTGTACGAAAACGCTTGAGGAAGTTATTGTAGCGAAACACGTGGTACAGTTTTGTAAATTGTTCAGTAACAATCTCACGATGAAGTGTTACTAGAGTACATTACAGCCCGGTTTTTTCAACGGATTCCAATATTCATACATGGGGATTGACAATATATTGAATGAAATCAATCGGTTGCTTTATTTCATTTTACTGTTCGACTTCATATCAGATATGTTCATGTAACAAAATAGGAATATAATTTACTTATAATGATGTTGACATCAGTAGAAAAATCAATTTTTGAAGAATGATGACATTCAGAGGGTGATTATTCCTACAAGTTCCAAAATATACCCCGTCTAGTCTAGTCGGTAATTTTGAATAGAAAAATGACAGATATGAAATATTCATCAGAAGTTTTCTTACATGAATCAAAATAGGAAAGACAGACATCTATTCACAACCGAAAAGTTCTTATTGAATTTTATTTCAACCACGCATTCCGTAAAGTATTTTCCTAGAACCTACAGTTCGACATATTCGTCAAGTAAAGAACTAACTTTGAGAAAGTAGAACTTTGAATTGTAAGTTTGAAGATATATGTGACGGTTTGTTTGAATGAACTGAAGGTGGGATGGGAAGTATTTCAATATAAACATCAAGGGTGGTGACAATATAAGATTCATGTAATTTCTCAAGTAGTTTCATGGATGAACAAAATGTAAGTTTTTTCTTTTCCCCCTATTAGAAAATACCTCGGAGAGAAAATGATATGTCTTTCAGATGGATCTCGTTGATTGTTTCATTTCCCCTGTCTCAAATAAACATACTTTTTTTGTGACTCATTACGAAATATTATAAATCAAACTTTTCTGCCGCGTCTGTTTTCCTGTCTGAACACGATAATCTCAACAACCGTTGCGGCTTCCGCCATTGGACGCAGTGATTGAAGAAAAGATTTCATATGTGTGATAATAATTGATGTTTAGTGTGAGCTGGTTGAAATATGACGATGTTTCCCCGAGAAGTGGTGGTGACACCCATACGGGCTGTCATCGAAAAAGCTGACTAATCTCTTCGAGATCCAACAAAATAATTCATTATATATTGTTTCACTTCAATGAATCTACAAAAAAAGGGTTATTGATAATTCATTGTAGTATATAAATATTGGATGACCTGTCTCGATGATTATTTAATATCCACGATCTTCAAATCGATTTGATGTTAATTGATTTTCCTGAGTTCTTTGAATAAACATGGCACTCTACAAAAATCTGGTATTTTTTAAACAGTCCGCTATGTCAAAAATTAGTTTTTTGCATAACCACAAAGAGAAAATTACATTGTATACAGTAGAATTTGTTTAACTTGAAATAATCCATGTACTGTCATGCCTGAAAATCAAATATAAACAGTTCTGAAATTATCAAGACTCACATTCTAGAGGAAAATATTGCAACAAACCCTCATATTCAAGCCTCAAAATCAATACATTTTCATTATTTCGACACATGTATTCTGTATAATTTGAGAATGAATGTTCATGTTCACCTCGTAATCACAGCACAGCAAGACTGACTATTTTTGTATCAAGTACGGCTTTTGACAGCTACCATTTACGTGATTAATACGAGGTTTCATTTGAAAATTTCATTATTTTGTTGTTAAGCTATCGAAAATGTTGGGTTTGAATATTGAGGAAGATATCACTTGTACAACACCTGCTATAATTGAAACAACAGAGCTACAGCGAATTCATTGGCAGACAAATATAAAAAAGTAAATAAAACTTGTTATGAACGGATGATAAACTGGTGTGGAATGAATAATGTGGATATTCGACATCAAACCAAGTTTATTTCATTCTTCAAAAAAAGTCAGTGTATGATTCCTTTCATCCCAAAAAATTAAAATTTTCATTCGACTGCAATTCGATAGATCTCAAATGAAGCTCTAGATAATGGAAATATCTAATGAAGAAGACAATATGCAAATTTAATAATGGTAATTCTTAGCTGTTCACTACTTGTGTTTTGTTATGAATAGTTGCAGTATTTGACATTGTAATATACATGTATTCTCCCGTAGCTAAAAAAATTCCCGATGGCAAAACAAATAAACCTTTATCATTTGTGATAGCATAAAAAATCAGGAAGTTTCAATTATGTTGAAATGTATCGCAAATATGCATCTAGCCATCCTTAGTTTATCGGTTCCAAACAAATTAATTATAAAGAAAAATGTTTATTTCAACCTGATGGTATGAATACTTCTGATAAAACTCCAACTGAAAAATATTTGAATTTCGAAAATTCAATGCAATACACGCAATTATAATATAATGATAATTTGTATTTCCCTTTAGACAATTAGAAATTGTATAGAAATCGTCTTAAAAGTAGAAAGTAGATTAACAGAAGTTAGGCATACTAACAATACAAACCACAGTCTTATTCCAAAGATAATTAAATCACATAAAAAATTAAATATCACAAAATTTTTACAATTTTTACAACACTTTTCGATCAAGTACTATTTCAAGCGAGATTTGAAAAAAAGTGCAGGTACACAATTTCGAATATCATCGGGTAGAGAATTGAAGAGA
>NW_019294964.1:0-16882 GCF_000500325.1 Leptinotarsa decemlineata
CCATTACCTATATTCCAGCAGTAGGCATTTTGTCTCTGAAAAGATGTTCAATCCTACTGAATAGTGCGTGACTGTATAATTTACGGTAAAATTTTTTCATAAAAATGAAAGTTGCAATCACATTTCAATATCACGTTGTGAGTGATAATAAAAACTTTGTACATCAATATTCATTGCATTGCATATACTAATTATCACCAAAGGAGTCGGTAACATTACGGTACGGAAAACAAAATAACGATATTTAATGTAGTCTATAAAGTGGCTGAAATAAATATTTTGAGTTGGGCTACCATATAAATTTAATTGTTGTATTGAGGTGTGATGGTGTTGTGATTTTCAACCATTCTGAGACAAATTAATTCATCATATACTGCTACCGGACTGTGTCCTGGCCGGTGAGAAGCCCCGCCCTCAAGATGTGCAGTAGATGTGTAGAAATCTATTATCAGTCTCTCAGATTACTCGAGCCGTAAACATTCAAACTCAGGGTCGTATTCAGTTAGTGATGGAGTTTAAAAGTGAATTGCATATACATATGCAATTTTACGACCCAAACTTTACGCAGATACGATTTCTCCCACCGGCCATGACTCACTCCGGGGTAGCTGTAATATTTATAAGGAAATATATATCTGACCGACAATAAAATAATCTACGTCTTCGTTAACGTTTCTTGGTTATATTTTCTACTTATTCAGAGCTTAGATATAAATATGGTACTTACAGAGTACTTTGTCAGTACGCGAATATGTTAGCACTGTAATAGTGCCTCAATAAAATAAATACACTGCATTTTTGGAACCCGTGTACATGGTCTTGTACAGACCATGTACAGGAACAACTTCAGTTATCCTATGAAGCAGCTAAAGGACACTGTCGCTTTGTGCAGATCAAAATCACAATTTTGGACATTCAACTTTTGAAATTGGCTGAAACACGTTTTGTTCTCAATGCTTGTCTTATCAATAATATTATGGCTACTGGACTACCAAAGTACCTTGCCTCAAAAATAGTTCGAAGGGAGGACATTCACAACAGATCACTGAAGAACATCAATGATAGATTTTCTATTCCTGTCCATCGTTCTTCAATTTTCTAGGCATCCTTTTCCTACTTAGTACCTTATCAGCTAAATAAAATGCCCTCAGAGTATTTTAATTTATCTGCAACTTTTCTGAAGAGAAATCTCAATGAGGCTATCCTGAATGGGTAGCTGAGTTCCATAAATTCAAGCATATTTTAATCTTGACTTCTCGTCAACTTACTGAAGAAGCTCAGGACAATCTCAGCGGTTGATAGATTCACCACAAGGAACAGTTCAGTTTCCCGTATATTGCACCCAACCTTTAGAGCTAGTTACACGGTACCGGCTATCAACATGCCTCATCTACGGGAGCCCGAGACTTTCCAGGAAATGCAAACTCATTACCTACATTACAAATCTCATAATAACTGTCTCAATAAAAAATGATTCTTTGTACTGCTTTAGAAGAGAATACGAGCGAACACTTTTTTGTCTTAGGTGGAATCGATTTTCGTTTCAAAAAATTGAGTTTTCGATTTCTAATACATAATTGGCGCAGTTGGTAGGATCCTCACCGTCGTGAAAAAGAATATTGTGCAAAAAATCATTTTCGTGACATTGTAGTTTCAAATTCTTCAGCGAGAATCGAAGGGATTCAGGAAGCTCTTTGCAAAGAAAGGATTGGAGGGGGGGAAAGAAAACAGGAGACTGAAAGGGTCAATTATCAAACTTTAGTTCCAAATTCCTTTTCGACTTTCCCCAACCCTCTTTTTGAAGATTTTGGGAAAGATAAGAGTTGTGGCGTTAATTCCAACTAAATATTATAGATTGACATTAGATTTACTTGTGAAAATATATATTCATAATTAATATTTACTGAATTTGAAAGTTAAATTGTTGACGATCTATAGATACTGAGTTTCTATTGACCAAAATTAACCTTTAGTCCAAACTCAACGCATTCATGATCCAACACCAGACAGTGCTGTTTCGACCCGGCACAGGTCTCATCAGTTGTGAATTGTTTTTTTTAATTTTTGCAAGGCTAATATCGGTTTAGTGGTTTTATTACATTTGAATTTCTATTCTAAACATATACAGGGTGGTCAAACAAAAACTGTGAACAATTTACAAAAACAAAAATGGTATCTGATTCGAAAGTAAGCCTTGATTTTCCTACCGATTATTATTATCATATCAGAGACTGGGGCCACGACATTTGTGTCAATACAATGTCTCCATTGAAAAAATCTATCTTTTTTTAGCCTACTTTACCTACAAACGATACTAATAAATGTAGTAATGTTCATTTTTTTGTAGTCTCATCGGTTAGTGAGAAAGCACATTCTCAGTAACCGATTAGACTACAAAAAAATGAACATTATTACATTCATCAGTACCTATCGTTTGCAGGTGAAGTAGACTAAAAAAAGGCAGATTTTTTTCAAAGCGGGTTCCAGCGTGACGGAGCTTATTGAATTCCTTTGCAAAAATCGTGCTATTTCAATAGTCCGGTAGTTGTGCGATAAAGGCGCTGAAATTAGTAATTCAGTTCCAAAAGATTATTAGTTTCTATTTGAAAAATTTTTGTGACCACATACACTGAGATATCCTCCTAATCTGTCAGAGGTTGAAATTCATTTGAATTATTCAAATTCTAATGCACTTTTTCACTAACCGGGATAACTGCATAGGTGAAAACTATATGCATGATAGTGCCTCGTTTCATACTGTTTACAATTTTTTGTCACCAGTTTTATCAATAGGGAGTAAAAATGACGGTATCGACGTCACTAACATTTTCTTCTTCCTGTATTCTTGTGCGTGCGACGTTGCCAACTTGTTATTAAGGTCGATTTGATGGTCATTTTCGAAATTTAGAAGCGTTTTATATCACAAAACGGAGTCTTTATATTTAAAATTTTGTTCAAGAGATATTTGATTGAGTAGTACATTCATGTACTTTTTTCTCCTTTACGAAAATCATTCATTTTGGAATGCAATTTTAAAGAGGGGGCAAGTCTCAATAGTAGTGACGTCACATTCATTCTTGAAACTCCGAATTTCCTCCGAAATGGAAAATTTTGGAGTTGCCTCCTGAAGAATGAACAATTTTCTTTCAGAACTGAAGAATAACATCAACTTCATAAATTTTTTCTAGGGAATTGTAAAGGTCTATTGGCAGTTATGATTGCTGTGAATAACTGAGGCATGAAAATTATTTCATCAATAAACTTTCGCTTGTTACAAGTTTGTTGTGAGTTTGTGACACTATACCCAGTCTGAAAAATAATTCTAAAATCAATCTTATGTTTAACCACCTGTATTTATAGTTAGCTTTAGACGCTACCCTGTTTTCCAACCAAAGCTTCAAGCAGTCTCGCTTTCGCTTTCGCATTCTTATAAGCCGCGTATATACTCTCCATCGGAGCTCTTTCCTCCTTCTGAATCATCTTTCCCGTTTTGAGCTGGATATTCATTTCAAATTCTTTTATTTTTCGCTTCAACCGCTTTTTCTCTTCCATCGCTAGTTTGAGCTGTTCTATCATTTCGGATTTGGAGAGCGAGTGGAGGTTTTCGCCCACAGAACTGTCCGAGTCGCTGCTGTCGGTGCTCATAGATGGCGGTACCGTCGTTTTCTCAGATTCGGTGTCGTTTGATTGGGACGAAGAAGTTGGTGTTACGAAGTTCATCGTTTCGTTCTCGTGGATGGTGGCCAACTCGGCCCCGGAGGGGTTATTCTGGAAAGAAAATTAAATTATATTTCGTTTATAGATCATTATAGATTGTAAAGAAGTCGAAGGTACTTTTCAGTTTCACAAATATTTCTCCTACTGAAGCTAGAATAGCTCTTTTAGGTGAGTTTACACTCGAAATGGTGAGAGTTTTCCTAAGGGATGTATGACTCTAGGCCCACTTTGTGTCAAAAACGCAACCCGGCTTTGTCGCGATAATGGGGGGCTTTGCTGTGCTTCCCCTATATACTCGTGGACTATGCAGAACCAAAAAATCCGACCTTAAGACTACAGATGATATGGACTTAACCCGACTACCCGTAACATCGGAAAAGAGCAAGATCTTAGTCCTCCAACTCTCAATCCTGCTTACAAACCTAGGAGGTAAGGTGATGCAGCTAGGAAGCGACTTATTACCTCTTCAACAGCGAGATATCTAATGAATCTCTTTTGTAGCAAACTCCTGAGCAGCAGAAGCAAAATCTGCATCAGAAGAGAAAACAAATTATCCTTGAGCACGTCAGCAAAAGCTTACGTTCAAACGATGATTCACACAAATCAATGGAGTGAAAATTGTATCATTAGGTTACAGATGCCTTCATATTGGAAGGTTGCTGTGGTCAGCTGGAAATCTGCATCTTAAATATCTGACAACCACAATATCGACCTATCAAATGAAATCTCTCCAGTATGTCATCATGGCTGTCGCAGAGGGTGTTTCAGAAGATGGTTCACAGGTACTATTCCAGATTTGCACATTTCGACCTGGATGACTAGAGGTGACTTGGGAAGATAAATAGGGTGCCTCCTGTATGGTGGGTGCATTTAGGATCCTGCAGCCATGGGAGAGCGTCCCTCTGAAGGGCATTACAGCCAAGCCACACATTAGTATTGCTTACGTACCTGACGAAGGTAGTAGCCTAATGGACCAGATCAGATCCTCACTATTTGAGGAAAATGTACCATGCTATGTCAATTTTGGAGTAGATTCAGGTTTTCTGCCTTTGGTAGATTCCAACTCTCGCTAGTTGACCTGAAAGATCACTCAGCAAATCAAGTAATTGGTTTCGTCACGAAACTGGATTTATTCGGTAGAGAATAACCCTTTGCGGGTTACAGTGGAGGGTTATTTTCCTGCAGGTTAGACTTTTCATGGCAGAGATTGAAAGAATTATTTCAAGGTATTTGTAACTTTTGCGGAATACAGTAATATACTGAGATGATACTTCAGTGTCCTATGTGACCTATGAGGTATGTTGTTACTAGTCTTAGGTCCATCTTATTCAACGCCAGAGTCTCTTGAACTTTCTTTGAGAACGGGCTGAGCAACCTATTCTCAAATTTAATTTATTATTTGCTCAGCTCAAGGCTGTCTAGATTTAGTGAACCATTTTCCTATCAGATCCCTAGAGAAGAACGAACAACTGGTTCGTTTTATTTTGGGTTGTACTAAGAGCTTGAAGGGAAGATTTTGCAGAAAGACGTCGTACGACTCAACCAAATTTTCGCCAATTGATAATAATACCATCCTTTCTGATTCATTGTATATTTAACGTTTTGACCAGTACTCATACAAGGGAATTCACCATATAGTGATCAACACTATCCAATTGGATATCGATATTGGAAAAGTAATGAGTACTTGAAAAATTTTGTCCATATTCTAAACTTACCGCAGATATTTTTCGTTTCAATGTCCTGTACCTATCGTAAAAAGGTCTGACAATGTCGCGATCCTCCCTGGAGTTTGGTCTACCGTGGATAGACTCTAAGAAAAGTAATGCTTTCTGTACGGCTATCTTCTCCTCCATCAGTTGTTCTGCAGACATTTCCTCTATGTTGAAGCTCCTGTTCGCTGCTTCCCTCTTTGCAGTCAGTTTCTGAAAAACGAGACAAATTCAATGAAGCCATTATTTTGACGAAAACGGGTGAGTTAGGAATTTATCACTTGAACTAACATAAACATTTCTCCCACACACCTCAACCCGTTTCATTAAAAAAATTGGCGTCATCAGGTGTTGACTAACCTCTGTGAGGTATCTTGTATAAATGTCTGTTGGATATAATTCAATATCAAGCGTGGTATTAGCCGGGGAAGTAGTTGTTTGCCAGCAGGCATTTACCAGAACCTACGGTGTGATAAACATCGACCAGGGTGATTCAGTATTTGAAGAGAACCAGAATAGACTTCATCTAAAGAGCACTGGAAGCAACCACAATTGTTGAGTAAATTCTTACACTACTTCAGAGAACATCATTTTTGAAGAGAAACGAATAAAAATTGCAGAAGTTGGTACAACAAGTCTATGGAAGATATTGAAAAACATGTGATTTCTACACCTTTGGACTGTTGTACATAGGAGATAGTTTAAAAAAATACATCAAAACAGTTATTCTATCACATATAGTGCAGATGTAAAAAGTCCTCATTCTTTCTCAATTTATGAATGTGACAAGATATCAAGGTCGGACAAAATTTATGTAATTTTTAGTACTTTCTAATGAAAAAGTCAAGAGTTNAGTACTTTCTAATGACCAAGTCAAGAGCTCTTCGTCTTTAGGGTACTATTTTTTTTAGAAAATGGAGAGTTTTATATCTGTATGAGAATTCTCACTATTCAAGATTCCCTTGCATATATTCATATCTAATTTCTTGTCATTATTTTCAATTAACTGAATTTAATCAATCGTACCTATATGCAACTAAGTGGCCGTACGCCCATGGCATTTATACCTGCTAATAGAAAACATGCATTCCTGTACTCCAAGGGTACTCCAGTGCGAAAACAAGGCAGAGACGTTAGTTTCATGTGAAAGACAGTGATAACAAACCCGTCTTGTCTATTGAAGTCATTTATTCTGAAATCTTGTACAAAGTTATACCTTTCTCAGAAAATAACATAATTTACAGTCCATTTATCATCAAATAGAATATATTTTTAACAAAGCATAGGGTCATCCAACATGGACTTCGAACTTTGACAATGGGGAATGTTCCTCCTGACGAAAATCAAGTAGTTTTCATGAAAGAGCTCTAAAACAACGCATTTTAAACTTATCATTTCAACCTTTTTCACTAGGTACGTATGAATTATTTCAACTTGATATAGGCGCTGTTGCCAATATGTTAATTAGAAACAAATCCCTTTAAAAATTAAAACCTAACATTCAAAACATCAATTTGAATACTTTTCGGAGTGAATTTGAAAAACTCATGAATTAAACTCAACTTAATTTTGTTCAAACTTGCGTTTGCTGTAATAACCCAAATTGAGGAACATTCCCCATTCTCAGATGGATGTCTGTCAAGGACTGACACATCCATCTTTGGCTGTCTGTTGAAGAGATACATTTGTGAACAGATCTCTTCAATTGGATGTATAATACACTTAACAAATTAATAAATGTTCAATCACATGTTAATTACTGTTTATTTTTATTATAAAGTTTCATAAACTATACCTCATGATACCTCACGGAATGTTTTGCTAACACAGTAGCTTTTTCATAGAGAACTACCCACCTAAGTACGTTATTCACTACTATTACGTTACTACGATATTAAATAAGGCTCAAAATATTAATAGTGGCTATGTTACCCATTGATCGAGGTTTTTTATCTTATTCCAACAAAGAGTCCTCTGATTTTTGAAAATATGATTTTCTTACTTTGTCTCAAAAATTTCATCCCATTTTTAGTTTTGCGATCTAGAGTCTGCTTGCTTTTTCTCCAACTTACCTTTTCTATCTCGCTTATGGTGATCTGCAGGCTAACCAGGCTCAGCTGTTCCGACTTCTCTCCCGCGTTCATCAGCAAAGAACAGCTGGAGGAAATTTCCGCCAAGTGCTTCTGCTCCTTCTTGAGTTTGTTGATGTCGGCATAGAGCTTCTTCAAATTCTTATCGTTCATCTTATCTGTGTGCGAGGGTAAGTATCCGTGCTTTACTTCAAAGTCCGCCTCACATTTCTTTATCTTCTTCTTCAAGCTGTTGATCTTCTTCGCGGTTTTGTGCAATCTTTCATCCACGGGGTTTTGCGGCTTCTTATCCAAATCTGAGGTCGTTTTGGGAACGTCCGGGTCGAGGTATATTTTGTGGGTCGCTATGATCGAGTTCCTAGGAGATGATAGAAGACGGTTCAAGGCCACCGATAACCCGGGCATGGTTTCCGTATTTTCGCTGATCTGCCTGGAAGTTTGCGCCAGAACAGGCTCCGAACCATCAACCAGTTCGTGGATGGTGGACCAATCGACCACCGGAGATACGAGCTCTTCAGTAGGGCTGGGCGATCGGCCTCTGTCGTGGCCGTGGATCTGGAGGAAATCCGAAGGTGGTTCGTAATCGGTGGTTTTGGAGATCACAGGCGGCGTCGCTTTCTTAGGCTCTCTGTTTTCGATTGGTGGTTCGGGCTTGTATTTCGTCCTCGGGAAATATTTGACCTTTAAGCGTTTGTTCGGGTGCTTTCGGCTCTTGAGGGTTAAGGGTCTAGCGAATCTTTCGTGGGACCTAGAAAATATTTATAATGATTATTCATTTGGGAATGTTTTGAACAAAAAATAGAAGCAGGTATGATCATAGAGTGTGAGAAAACAATAATCACAAATTCCATAACAGTTTATAGATGTTACTTTGCGTCTGTTTATGAATAGGTACAGTTTTGTCGAGATGTTTGATTAGGTAAAACTACAGATGGGTCATCGAATAGGGACTGCAATGCAAAAATCCAAAAAATTGTCAGGTTTCTTTATAAAGTGAGTAAGTTTTGATCTAAAAATAATTGTAAGAAATCGAAAACCCTTTTCACTGAGGAATTTAAATATTTTAGGGGCAACTCTTCGATTAAAGGTTAAAGCTTTTGCACAGGTTTTTGTTTTTATGAAAAAAAAATTCTTGACAGCTACGCCTTGCGGTACATGGTCGCTAGTCCACCCTGTATATAGGTGTTGCATAGTAGTTCAGAAATCAACTCCACTGTTTAAGCTTTTGTATAAAATATTGAATGAGCTCCTATTCCACTTGATTGTCAAAAAATACTGACAGAATTTCAATAGTTTTTGTTGATTCTTGTAGTTACATTATGAGGCCGAGGTTACAATAATAACAAAACATCACGATCTACTAGTCAGGGTCGAGCGCGTTAAAATTATACAAACAAATTTTATTATTTGCAATTTCAGCAACATTATAATCACATTTGTTTCTAACTATGAAATCATCTTTAATAAAGGCAATTTCGTTGTCAAAATTGTGTGTTGGGGATGAATTCACTTTGGCTCTATCATAAAGTGATTCAATGCATTTCCAGACATTATCCAATAATTTAGAATATACACTGGCCAGAAGACTACAAGAATTTCTCAAGTAAAAGAAGTCGTTACAACCTGTGTTCTCTGTTCCACTGACGTGAGGAATAACGTCAGACAATACTCTGATGTCAGGAATTACGTCGAAGATGAAACGTACTAGAGCTAAGTACAACTTAGAACGATTCAGATCAGAGGACACAGAACGTAAAAGTATAAAAAATACCAAACCACCTAATGCTAATAACTCTAAGATCTACTTTCACAGGAAGTCATTTGACGACGATACGATGTAAAGAGCACAAGAACACCCAACTAGAAGAAAAACCACCAAGTGGTCCAGAAAGTCAAGACTAGGATCAAGATCATCCAAGTGAGAGATGAGAAGGAACACTAGTTTGAAAGGAAGTTCAAAGAAGTCACGTTTATTTTAAACAACGAGGCATTCAGTGAGGTTAGCATGCCAATTCTCAACTCGTTGAAACTTTTAATCGAGCAGGAACTTATTTCAACAGCGTGAGAACTTATTTCAAGACAATGAGGGTCAGAACTTAACACATTGTTGGTGGGTTGTTTCTTACGAAAGAAATGCGTGATATTAGCCGAGATCCCTCTCCCCCTCGTGCAATTCGACTCGACCGCCTCCCTCACTAAACGCCTCACGTAATTAATAGATCCCCTAATCACTTTTCAACGGGTTTCGCCAACTTTTTATTATAACCCCACATTTAAAGTTTTTGAACCCGAATTTCACAAAATTCTGGAATTATATTTTGGAGTTTCTTATGTTTGGAATAGATGTTTCACTAGAATGTGTGAGTTTATTTTATTTCAAATATCTATAATTAGGGTTATTGAAAGAGTACCTATCATATTCTTGATAGGGACTACCGAACTTTGACAATTGATTACAGTCAGCTTCTTGAAGTTACTCTGTCAAATGTCATTTATTCAATCTGTTTTGTCAAATAACCATGGATGGATATAGCATGAAATTGTTTTATCAAAATGGAAAACGAAATTCAAGGTTATTTTAGAATATTTTGTGGTAAATTTCTTATAATCAACTACAAAAACGAAAAACAATAATAACAATAGCGAATAAACTAAACACAATATCAATTTCCGACCGTTTATTATAACTAATCCGATGCTCGTCGTACCGTCGAATCCTTCGATACTACAGCACTGAACGCGTTGGATGAGAACTCATCCTAAGAGCGGTTGAAGATCCCGGGCAACTCGGACGGATCACGTGTAAGAGAGCCTACTGGTTGTATTATTCTACTGTGTTTGAACGATGTTTCATTCCACACATAATGGCATTAATAGGTCTTTCAACGAATAAAAAATTTGGATGATATCTCACATACAATTTGTTTGATTTAAATTTAAAGAGAGGAAGCGGCTAATGAACTTTATATTCCCATTACCTATATTCCAGCAGTAGGCATTTTGTCTCTGAAAAGATGTTCAATCCTACTGAATAGTGCGTGACTGTATAATTTACGGTAAAATTTTTTCATAAAAATGAAAGTTGCAATCACATTTCAATATCACGTTGTGAGTGATAATAAAAACTTTGTACATCAATATTCATTGCATTGCATATACTAATTATCACCAAAGGAGTCGGTAACATTACGGTACGGAAAACAAAATAACGATATTTAATGTAGTCTATAAAGTGGCTGAAATAAATATTTTGAGTTGGGCTACCATATAAATTTAATTGTTGTATTGAGGTGTGATGGTGTTGTGATTTTCAACCATTCTGAGACAAATTAATTCATCATATACTGCTAAATAAAATGCCCTCAGAGTATTTTAATTTATCTGCACCTTTTCTGAAGAGAAATCTCAATGAGGCTATCCTGAATGGGTAGCTGAGTTCAATAAATTCAAGCATATTTTGATCTTGACTTCTCGTCAACTTACTGAAGAAGCTCAGGACAATCTCAGCGGTTGATAGATTCACCACAAGGAACAGTTCAGTTTCCCGTATATTGCACCCAACCTTTAGAGCTAGTTACACGGTACCGGCTATCAACATGCCTCATCTACGGGAGCCCGAGACTTTCCAGGAAATGCAAACTCATTACCTACATTACAAATCTCATAATAACTGTCTCAATAAAAAATGATTCTTTGTACTGCTTTAGAAGAGAATACGAGCGAACACTTTTTTGTCTTAGGTGGAATCGATTTTCGTTTCAAAAAATTGAGTTTTCGATTTCTAATACATAATTGGCGCAGTTGGTAGGATCCTCACCGTCGTGAAAAAGAATATTGTGCAAAAAATCATTTTCGTGACATTGTAGTTTCAAATTCTTCAGCGAGAATCGAAGGGATTCAGGAAGCTCTTTGCAAAGAAAGGATTGGAGGGGGGGAAAGAAAACAGGAGACTGAAAGGGTCAATTATCAAACTTTAGTTCCAAATTCCTTTTCGACTTTCCCCAACCCTCTTTTTGAAGATTTTGGGAAAGATAAGAGTTGTGGCGTTAATTCCAACTAAATATTATAGATTGACATTAGATTTACTTGTGAAAATATATATTCATAATTAATATTTACTGAATTTGAAAGTTAAATTGTTGACGATCTATAGATACTGAGTTTCTATTGACCAAAATTAACCTTTAGTCCAAACTCAACGCATTCATGATCCAACACCAGACAGTGCTGTTTCGACCCGGCACAGGTCTCATCAGTTGTGAATTGTTTTTTTTACAAAAAATCAAAATCATAATCAACCTGTTTCGGAAATGATTGTTAACTGATATTGTTAATTTAGTTTCTAATAAATTTAGTGGTCGCACTGTATATAAGTTGAGGTGAGTTCAACTGGATCGTCGTGTGTACTTGGCAACTTTTTTCAAACATTTTTCTATATATTACTAGCCTTACCTTCTCTTCTCATGTTCGCAGTCCTCGTACAACAAAATCTTGTCGCTGGTTCCGCCCCTGTACGGCGACGCATTCCTTTCCGAAGACGTCGACCTCTGACTCTGGAAGTCCTCGCTGCTAGACACTCTCCTGATGCTGTCCACTATCTCGACGTGTTTCTTCTGCGTGGGTCGCTCTTCCGAGTTGGACCTGATCACTTTCCGCTCCTGGTACAGCGAGCTGATGCTCTCTTGTCTTTCTTTTCGCTTTCTCGCTTTGATGGCCGCCTTCGCTTCGTCGAACGTGGTGGGGATTGTCGGCGCTTTTACGGTGTTGGCGAGTCTTTTCGCCTTGCACGTTTTCGGCGAAGCATCATCTTTCCTTGTAGGTCCTTTCATTCTTCGTGCTGTGGAAGAGATGGCAATGTTTATTTGAGAATATTTCATTTGTTCATTGGAGCATTGGAGGACCACATTTCATTCTCACTTTTCAATCGACGTTCAAACTGGCGATTAGCAATAAGCGACAGTTCACAGAATTGTCTATAATCAACAGTGCAAACTGTCGATTATCTATAATCAACAATTCAAACTGTTTATTAGACATAATCGACAGTTCAAACCATCGATAGTCCAGACTATCGATTAGCCATAATTGACAGTTCAGAATATCGATTAGCCATACTCGACAGTTCAGACTATCGATCAGCTATAATCAACAGTTTAAACTCTCGATATAGCTATAATCAACGATACAAACTTTCAACAAGTCATAATCGACAGTGCAAACAATCGATTGGCCATTATCAACGGTTCAGACTATCGATTAGCCATAATCGACGATCCAAACTGTCAACTAGCCATAATCGACAGTTCAGACTATCGATTAGCTATAATCAACACTTTAAACTCTCGATATAGCTATAAACAACGATCCAAACTTTCAACTAGCCATAATCGACAGTTCAAACAATCGATTAGCCATAATCAACAGTTCAGACTATCGATTAGCCATAATCGACAGTTCAAACTGTCGATTATGGCAATCCACACTATCTACAATAGCCACAATAGACAGTACAAACCATCGATTGGCCATAATTAACAGTTCAGACTATCGATTACCCATTATCGACAATTCAGAATATCAATTAGCCATAATCGATTGTTCAAACTGACGATACAGCTATAATCAACGATCCAAACGGTCTTATAGACATACTCGAAAGTTCAGACTATCGATTAGCCATAATCGATAATCCAAACTTTCAACTAGCCATAGTCGATAGTTCAAACAATCGATTGGCCATTATCAACGATTTAGACTATCGATTAGCCATATTCCACAGTTCGATAATCCAAACTGTCTAATAATCAGCCACAATCAACAGTACAAACCATCGATTGGCCATAATCGACAGTTCAGACTATCGATTACCCATTATCGACCGTTCAGACTAGCGATTAGTCGTATTCGATTATTCAACTTGTGGATATAGCTATAATCGACGATCCAAACTGTCTAATAGCCATAATCGACTGTTCAAAATGTTGATACAGCTATAATCAATGATTCAAACGGTTTAATCGACAGTTCAGACTATCGATCAGCCATAATCGACGATCCAAATTGTCAACTAGCCATAATCGCCAGTTCAAACAATCGATTGGCCATAATCAATGGTTCATACTATTGATAATTGACAATCCAAACTATATATTAGCCACAAACGACAGTACAAACCATCGATTGGCCATAATCGATTGTTCAAACTGCCGATATAGCTATGATAGACGAATCAAACTGTCTATTAGCCACGATCGACTGGTGAAACTGTCGATACAGCTATAATCGGCGATCCAAACTGTCTATTAGCCATAATCGACAGTGTAAACCATCGATTGGCAAAATATATTACTAAATAATAATAATAATATTGAAATATCAATAATAGAACAAAAATAGTGGAAGAGAAGCGTTCTGGCTAAAAAATGTGGGAATCTTCCGATGAAAGTAGAAAACCAAAACCTTTCTTTTCCAAAAATTGANAAGAAATATTACAGAACCAGACTTAATCCTTTGTGTAATATTAGAAAAACCCAAGAGAGCAAATACAATAGGGTCCTTTCATAATTCTACTAATTTCAAATATTTCTCTAGATTTGTGATGGATTACGGAGCAATAGATAAGCTGGCCATTTATAAGCTTTTAAGGATTTTGAGGGATACAATCTTAGGTATAAAATCTAATTAAAATTCAAATGCTTAAGAATTTCGAAGTACTAATCTTACGGCTTGGTATTTTATAAAGCAATCCCGTTAAAAGGCGCAATATGATAAAAATAATAAAATGTGGATTTAATAAAAATTGTACTATCAATATAATAATTGAGATGAGACTCAACATGGCCGCCCCCCTTGAACTACTGAGTTCAAGGAAATGAGAGCATTGGGAAACCGCTATTCTATCGGCAGTGGACATAGTTTCTTGCTGCACCGCTTATATTCGCCGTTCTTGGTCCTCACGGTTGCAACTCGTATGACGCCATCGGGACCCGGATGTGTAGCTATGATGCGGCCAATGGTGGCAGATTGTCTTCATGCATGATAACCAGATCGCCAACTTGAAGTTCAGGTCCTTTGGTTTGACGGTGAAGACTGATGATATTGTTGAGATATTCATGATGCCATCGATTCCAGAAGTGCTGTTTCAGCTTCTGAGCATGCTGCCAAGCTGAGAGGCGGTTTGCAGGAAGGACCGCCAAATGTTCCTGTGGAAACGAAGTCAGTGGACCACCAATGAGGAAATGACCAGCGCTTAATGATTTTTATTGCTCTGTAGCGAACAAACTCACTAAAAAAATATCGTCATCTTCAAATCCTTTACAGTTTCTTTATAATGTCAATATATCTGATAGTTTCTTCTTTTATGAAACCAACCCCGACGAATAATTAGTGTTTCTCAAGGACATCAAAAACAAGAGGAGTGTAGATGATATTTCTATTAAAATATTAGAAACTCTACCATTTTCAACTTTGGATGTCTCATCACATCTTATCAATCTGTCTTTTCAATCTGGAGAGTTCCCATCGTTCCTGAAGACTTTTCTCATAATACCCCTCCATAAGGGTGGACCTATACTGATGATCCTTCCAATTTCAGGCCTATAGCACTTATTCCTGCCCTTGCAAAAATCATAGAAAAACTGGTCAAAATAAGAATGTTATCGTTTTGTAATGCCAATAACATTCGTACTCCTCACCAATTCGGATTCCAAGAAAATAGGGGTACTAATGATGCAATGTTCTCCCTTCTAGAAACAGTTTATTCCCATTTTAATGCCAATGAATCGCTGGCTGCAATTTTCTGCAACCTATCGATAGCATTCGACTGTGTCAACCACGAGATACTTCTGAATAAATTGCAGAAGTATGGTTTCCGAGGCATCACCCGTCAATGGTTCCACTCATACTTATCGGGACGCAAACAAATAGTCAAAACATCTAAATACTCTGCTGAACAGTTCATCAAATGTAGAGTGCCGCAAGGCTCGATCCTTGGCCCAATTCTATTTCCCATCTAAATAAATGACTTAGCTTTCATAGATATATCAGCCACTATCACCCTCTTTGCTGACGACACCACCTTATTATGGCACAACACAGATAACGCCATTCTGTATGAGATCATCTCGGAAGACATAAAAAAAATTAAAGAATGGTGCGACTGTAATAAATTATCTTTCAAAATAAGAAAAACCAGCATCCTTACTATTCGCTGCATTTTACCTGAGATCTGTCTTGGTAACGAAATCTTAGAAAGTATACATACTTATAAATTTCTTGGGCTGAATATATTTTATTAATAACTGCTTACATTTATTAAAAGTTTTTTTTCAATTCTAGATTACTGTCTTTCTGAGAATGTTCCGTAGATGGTGACTCATAATCTTCAGTATTATCTTGTTAATTTATTTCAATGTTTTCTTCGCCCCCCAGCAAAGCTTCCACAAGCTCTGTAACAAACAGTGAATACTCAGTTCCAGCAGTATCTTCTTCATTCCCATTGTTGAATTTGTGATGTTCAATTGTATTTTTTTTGCCATTTTCACAAAATCTCCTTTGCAATGTTTGCAAAGAGGCGAACATGGATGTCAGGTCTTTCTGTAACCTCGTCTGTTGGAACAGTTTTTAATGCAATTGCAGTGGACCAATTTCAACAGATTACCAAGAGCTTATTTTCCTGTTTTGATTGGCAGAAACATAGTTTCCGTGTTCATCCAGTCCCAATCTTCCAGATTCAGCTTATTACCAAGTCAATATTGCACTTGGTAATACATTCTGAAGGAATGGAAACTAAGTGTTCCTGAAGCAGGAGGAAGGATTGCTCGGTTTATTACTTTTTTGGACTTTTTCAGTCCGTCTATGAACTTTGTAACATGACGTTGGCTCGCAGATACATCGCTTTAAGAATGGTAAGGACATCGAGCGAGATTTAAATCGGACATAACCTTGAAATTTATGGAGACAAATAGGGGCGGACCTTATTTCCTTCAAACGATCGCGAGAAGACGTACTGACCGATCCGTCAATTGATGTTTATGAGTATGAGAGAGAGATGGAGCACTAGAACGCCCAACACTTCTTACATACAATCGCATTTGCTGCAAACAAAGTTTGGCAATGTGGCATAAGGAGAACGGTATTGAAATTTTATTCATAACATTTCAGGTAGGAACTAGGAAGAGCGATGTTAGATAGCGATCTATTGTTTACACAGCGTAGCTCTATAGACATAAAATGTTTTTCTTCTGTGGTCTATATACGCATGATTCTTCCGAGACTGAAACTTCATTTGAAATAATTTAAACTCTTTCTCCAAGGTATATTTGAATTAAGTACTTATATAATAACTCTATTTATATCTTTCCA
>NW_019294965.1:0-23694 GCF_000500325.1 Leptinotarsa decemlineata
GTACAATGAGACAAGCTGTTTAACTAAAATGTAAAACATAAAATTTTATTTTGAAAAATTGAATAATTTCCTTACAAATTTTTTCTTACACTTTAATTGTTATTATTCAATAATTTTATTCATTTATTCGGTTGATATCAAATATTTCAATGATTTTCTCAACTGTATAAAATAACCTCAATATTCCAAACTTCTATTTGGTTGGCTAATAATGTTGTTACTTCCATTTTACTATTTATAACTATTTATGGAATTTTTAATTTATTTCAATTATTGAAATTTTATTTGATTTTCAAAATTATATAAAATAACCTCAATATTCCCAAATTCTACTTGGATGGATAATAATGTTGTTACTTCCATTTTACTATTCATAACTATTTATGAAATTTTTAATTTATTTCAATTATTGAAATTTTATTTGATTTTCAAAATTATCATTGTCAGTATTTACTACTGTTAGTTTATTCATTGGTCATGTAACTCAGTTTCAATTCAATTGAATGCATAGATTTTTTTTTTAATTGACAATCAAATCAATAATGATAAAAACATATGACATGCTCCCATTGTAATACCTCCATTTCGAGACCAAAATGAAGGTATTATCATATGGTTGGAAATTTGTGTATCGATTAATAAGCTTTTCATTAGTCTTCAGTTAAAATTTGTAGTTGATTGTCCGTACAGTTCACGAGAAATTAATGATTAAAGTTGCTTCTTATACACATAAAGGTATGGTGTGCTGATCACCGTAGAATGAAATTTTGTTGTCGATTTTCGGAGTATATTTGAGTACCCTCCTGATTAGCAACAAATTTGAAACGCTATTTATTCTAAGGAAACCAGTATCAAGATAGCAAGATCAAGGAGAAATTAAAAAAATTGAAATCGGCCGATCGGTTTTAACTAATTTGTTGCTGATACTCAAGGTGTATTGAGTCCCTTTCTGGTGAGCAACAAATTCATAATACTCCGTGTTCCAGAAAATATCGGTTTCAAGATAGCAATAACAGGGATAATTTAAAAAAATATTGAAAATCGGCCGAAGAAGGCCAACTATTTTGTTGCTGATTCTCGGTGTGTATTTGAGTACCCTCCTGATGAGCACCAGATTCAAAACATTTTTCATTCCAATGAAAAGCAGTTTCAAGGTAGCAAGAATGAGAAAAATGAAAAAAAAATTAAAAATTGGCCGATCGTTTTGAACTATTTTGTTTCTCATACTCGAGGTGTATTTGAGTCCCCTTCTGTTGAGCAACAGATTCATAATACTCCGTGTTCCAGAAAATACCGGTTTCAAGATAGCAAGAACAGGGAGAATTTAGAAAAATATCAAAAATCGGCCAATCGAAGTCAACTATTTTTTTGCTGATTTTCAGAGTGTATTTGAGTACCCTCCTGATGAGCAACAAATTTGAAAGGCTTTTTATTCTCAGGAAAACCAGTATCAAGACAGCAATATCGAGGAAAAGGAAAAAAAATTAAAATCGGCCGATTTGTGTCAAATATTTTATTGCTGATACTCGGGGTGTATTTGAGTCACCTTCTGGTGAGCAACAAATTCATAATACTCCGTATTGAATGTATTTATGGAGAAAAAATTTACTCATATCCGTTCATCATCGAACAAAAATTGTGAGAAATGTGTGAAAAAAAAAGAAAGGAAATAATCACAATAAATATAATTTACAAAAGTTTTTTTCATTTACAAATTGATTGAAATTCAAAAGAGCAACTTCCACATAAAATTTCACGAATTAAAGTTTTCCACATTTTTGTTCAATGATGAAGAAGTAAAGCGCCAAAACATGGTTTTTCAAAAAAAAAAACAATCTCAACTAAACATATTCTCTTTTCAATGTTTTTTTACTTCAACAGAAGATACGTAAAATCATACCACTGTGAATATATTTTACATATTAATGGGAAAACCTAAAGCGAAGATTTTGTAGTGGATCTACCTGAAGACAACACAAAACAAAAATGCGACTCCTACTTTCAAAATGATCTACTATGTTAGAACGCAATTGCGAATTTTCTTCGTCGCAGTTTGTCAGGCCGCTTGAATCTATTTTTCCACGCGATAGTTCTGATTCTGTGATCCTTCCTGAGATATTGTTTATGAATTGTACCAGAAATTCTGGAGTTTTTGAATGATCAATTCATTACAGCAGAAAGAGAACTTCATTAAGCAAACAATATCCATACTCTGTTTCAACTCATCTATTTTTGATATTCGTGATTTAGGGAGTCTTATTAGTCACTACCTACTTTATCGAAAGTTGATTCAGATCATCAAAATTTACTGCACTGTAAGAAGTGTCAGAATTACATGGTCTCCACACTCATCAGATTTATAGCTCTCTGAGTATTTTTGTGAGGATAGCTGAATAGTGAAACGTACAGACTACAAATAGTGTCGGTATATTACATACAGTAGAATAATGTTTCCCTTCAAACAATTCCTGAAATGTTGAAGCGTTTTTGATATCTACTCTTTTCTTTCTTCTTTGACCTCCCTGTAGACGCCTAAATTGAAATGGTGGCCAAAGATTATTGTAGCTACAACTTTAACAATTGAAACTTTTCGTGAAATTTCATTTTGGGAGGCAAGACATATACAATTGTTCAACTCTTTATGAGCAATTCCAAGGACTGATCTGACAATAACGGTTTCCTACATAATTAATTCATAAACCAGAATGTTTGAAACAAAAGATTTTCGTTTTGAACGAAACAATATTATATTCAATATTTTTCTGATAATATTCACCTTGTTTTAAAGATTTTTTGCGATAATAAGTTGCCATTATATAATAAACTTTACAATATTCCTACTGAAACCTTAACTACCTCAGGAAACTTTTTATAAAAGATAGCTTTGAACGTCAGGAAATAAGTACAAGAATATTCAGGACAAAAATAAGCTCATTAAATTTTCTATTCTGTTCACCCAAGAAACACAATTTCAGCCCCTGGGAAAAGAAAAATATCTTTTGTATTCGATCTTTGCACTGGATATGATACTTCCATGAAAGTGAACCCAGAGTTTGTTAACGTTGACTCGCCAGTATTTCGACCATGGAGAGGAAAATCAGTAGACATACAATTCATCTGCTTTAAATTCATTTGATCATTCGATTCAATCCATCCATTGGAATCTTGTTTGAATTATTTAAAAAAGAAGTTTGAGATATAATTTTGAAATAATGAGTCTAGGAAGAACATAAGTTAACTCAGGAATGTAGGGAGACATTTTGTATGAACTCGACAAGCACATTGTTATACAACGGATAAAATAGGTTGTGATAATGTATGTAAACTATGTCAACACAATATAGTAGTTTTACCAATGAGGTAATTTTTGAAAACGAAATCGGGTATTCACAGAAAAAATATGAAATATATATAGATAATAATATTAGGAACAATCAATCAACTAATCAAAAATACACTTCGTTGTAGAAGATTTCATCTAACTGACTAAGGAACAATACGTGACTGTTTTTTTTAATTTTTCTTCCTATATTTTTTTTGCAAAAAATCATTATAGGCGAATATTTCCACGACACATCATAACAAGTACCAGTATTTATGTTTATTGTCTTTTGTCCTTCGTACACGAAGTTGTTGAAATAATCTTGTATAACTAGCCGGTAGCCGTATGATGCACCGATATTATAAATTTTCAATTCTCAATCAAAAATTGTTATTTTGATTATTTTGCCATTTGATTCACATTCCATTATGTTTAATCCATTATATTCAAGTAATGTACCTTCGGTAAGTGTATCTTTTGATTTATATTATTGGCTTGTTGAAGTATAATTTTGACAAAGCGTAACATTGTTGAGGGCTATGTTGTACCTTCAGTATTTTCTATCTATGATTATTATTTTTATATAAATCCTACCAGCTGAGTTAACCCCCAACTCGCGAGCCATTTGGGCCGCGACAAAATGATATCTGCTGTAAGGATTACTAGAGAAGTTCATCCATTGCCTCATCATCTTTAAATCAATCTAATGCAGTCCGGGACGAAACACTAGGCAGAAAAATCTGCACACAATGATCAAAAGCCATTACATTTCAAACACGACAAATTGGTTCGGCACAATTATCTCCGTTTATGAAAGTTCAAACTCTTTGATGGACTTCAATAGATTTTCGTAGCGTTATGACAATTATGTCATTCAGTTAAGCGAAACTTCTTATTCACAATGGCAGGTGTTTCGAAATATTGATTACACTGCAGTTAACGGAAGTTATTGAAAGAACATCGTTGGATTATTTCCTGAGCTGCAGACGGTTATATCCGTATTAGTAATAATGGTCCGGTCGATTTTCTAAGGGACATCGAGCAGTTTTCAGTACTGAAAATTTCAAACCTTAAGTAAAACCACCAATTGAAACAATGTTTTCTATATTTTATTCAGTACTTTTTCAGCCAACAACTGTTTCAGTGATAATGAAACTTTCCAGATTCAAAGTAATGTTTCACTCGATACAATGATTTGCAGGAAAAATAAAAATAAACGTCAACTATAGTATACAGAGGAACACATTTTGACATATTCACATTTGAAGTTACTTCCCCTATCGCACCCCCAGAGCATTAGGTTCACTCATTTCTGCGCTCTCAAAGACACCTAAATGCCTGTTGTTGGTAACTTGCCTAACTGATTTTTTGCAACAAAGCTATTCCATAGACTGTAGTTTATTAGGATTAGTTTGCCAAGTTAACAACAACAGTCATCTAGATGCCTATGAGAGCGTAGAAATACGTAAACATATTAATATTATGAATAATGATGGTGGATCAATACCTATATAGCTTGTTAATACAGTATTTTAGTTATCAGATTTATCTGACTAGTAGATAAGGCAACATTGTGAAATTAATTTAGGACGGTTAAGACGCTTGTACCTAGGAGAGGTATCTATGGTATTAATAAGGACAACATTGCATGTAGATTTACTTAAATCTTCTTCTCGAAGATGATCACTTGGTGATTGAAACACGTCTCGAGGTGTTGAAAATAATAGTTTGATGTTGGGATTATACTCCAGTAATATTCGAAGTTTATGTTGATAAACCAAATAGTGTCACTCTAATTTTCTGTTATAATGTACCATAACTAATGAATTCAAACAATTGAGTCAGTTTTTCCAAAGAAACACCAGTATGAACCATTCATTCAAAGTCGTCATCATTTTATTCCAACCGAATGTCATTTATTTGAAACCTATACTTTGCATTATTCACTGGGAACTACATATATTTTTTAATGATCTGAACGAGTTTCGCGAAATTTTGTCCCAATTCGCCAATAATCAGAAAAAAATCTGTGACAAGACAGACTATGCTTAACTTGATTTTTAAGCAAGCAGCAATCCACACTAACTGACAGAACTGAAGATTTTGTTTTCGAGAAAATCCATCTTTCACGTTCGGATCAATACAATATATTTTCAGTTGAAATTGAATAAATTTTTGTGTATTTCGTAAAACATATTTTTGGCTTTGGAGAGTTTTATATATTCTGAACGAGTATACCGATGTTCAAAAGCAAAGCGGCAGTATCTAAATATGAATCGAGAGCCCTCTTCAATGAGATATTTCAAACCCTTCCCATTGCGATGATTTTAAGATCCCTTTCAAACAAATTCAACGTGCTCTTGGATGTTTGCAAAGAGATATTTCTCTGGCAGATTTGCCTTCCAGAAGTTTTTTGATGACCCACCCTGTACAGGGGAAAAATTCTAAAAAATGTGCAGAGAAACATATGATTCAAAACACATTAGTATTAGTAACCCTTTTCACTTCTTTATTTTCTAAATTACCATTTAGGTAACCAAATTTATTTCAATAATAGCTTCTCAGTGTAATACCCACAGTTCTATCTCATCCAGAAACTTCTATTTTATTTCAACCTGATGACTCACTCTATCTCTTTTGACCTATCCATCTTCCTTTATTTCAGAGATAAATGAATCTCCTTCCTGGTCGCCCAACCTTCCTGGCCCATTATTTTTTCACGACTGACTAGATTCAAGATATTCCATTGTCTTTCCAGATCATTTCCGTCGCCCGAGTTCCGATTTGAGAAATGCATTACCCTGAATATCAATCAAAGATTACAGACTCTTGAACAGGAGTGCAGAATACATGGTTTTTATGTTTCAGGATACTAATACTATACTATTAGTTTCTCGTGATTTTTGAAGTAATATATTGCAGAAGTGATAACAATTATATTACAAGAATATTGTTTATAAGATAGAAAATAGCCACTGAAATAAAAAATATACTAGGGTCTTTATAGCAGTTACTCTCTCTCTCTGCAACTTTAACTGCAGAGACAAGTGGAATATACTTAAATCATTGCATAATATGCAATGATTATATTATAATGATCTAATAAAAACCGACGCTGTCTTGACCTGCTGTATGTCCCATCAGAATCCCTGTCCCTGTCCAAGTAAAACAACACTAAATAAGTAACGGCGATGATAATTCACTTCCCTAACAATGAAGATTCATGTGATTTTTTTTATGTAACATCGAATATGAAAAACCGACGTATTCGAGTTGCAAGGAAAGAAAAAAATGCACTATTGATTCACAAGTTTTCTCGTATTTTAATCATTAATTTTGAAAGATCCTCTGTAACAGAAAGATTTAGAGACAAGTTGAATGTTGCCATCGAATTTCCCCTAGATGAATTAGATGTATTATGCAGCCAAAAATGTGACTCCTTGTCGTTATACTCTATATGCACTTTCGAATCACAGTGGGTCTACCTACAGCGGATATTATACAGTATTCTGCAGGCATAGTGGTACGTGGCACGAATACAATGATTAACACGTGTCACCAATTTCACCAAAATCGCTTCTGAGTGAAGGAGGAAAAGGGGTAAAGAGTTTCCACCTTTGAGCGTTTTGAAAAGTTATTTTTGAACTGTTAATTTCAATGTTATAATGAATTACATTCATTTATCAATACAAAAATTCATTCAGTGATCAAAATATTATTATAATTATTATCCAAGTGAAATGTCTTGAACTGACGATAATATATTTCATTTCCGATATATTCATATCTATTTATTCCGACCCAAAATGCGGATATGTGATTTTCATATTACAGGCATTTAGAATTTATCAAACTCAAATAAACTGTGCCTTCTGAATCTATATACCTATTGTTTATCACCACAAATCAGCAAAAGTATAGTCAATAATTCGCCAGTTTGTTTTTTGCAATCCAGTAAAAAACTCCATGTGTTTGCAAGAAAATGTAAACAAAAACAAATTGAGTTTTCTGAACTTCTTTTTTAGCATCTAGTTTGGGTTGATATTGTTTTGTATAGAAACAATAAATACACCTACGGGAAACTTCATATATTCCTTGAACAACCCCAAAGACAAAGTCAACCTAGAAAACCTAGGCATATATAAAATCATATGTGAAGACTGCGGCTGAGAATACGTTTGTCAAACAAATTGCCGAATATCAGGCAAATCAGAGAAACACAAACTCCCACTTCGCCAAAAACAACCACAATTCCACATAAACACCACCTTGAAACAGGTCATAACGTCAACTTCAGAAGCTGCAATCAGATCGTAAGAAAACGGAAATCATATGGCAGGCGAACAAAATTGAGAATATCGGCAGTTTAAACAAGAAAGATGATGCACACTACCTCTCAGCTGTATGGAGAGCCATCATATTATTCAAAATCCAGGCCACTACATTACCAACAGCAAATACACCACCCAGAACAACAACACTGTACAACAGAATTTTTGTTGCATGGAATATGTTTTATGGATCCAGGTGAATTTTCTACCCACACTCCAAATCTGTACTCAAATTTTTTTATCAGCTCCACTTCTTGAGATATGAAGGTTAGCTTGGATATATACTGAAAACATTTCCACTCTTTGTTTAGAGTGTTTACGTACTGTTTCATCAATCCTAGTTTGATATGTAAAGAAGGGGGTTTATTACATTGAACTTGCCTCGTATTAATTCGTGTTTGAGCAGCCAATCTCGCTTTGCTATCCCACAAGCAAATAAAACACGAATGTTTAAAATATGTCGCACCCCTACGAATGACAACTCGAGAAATCGAAACTTGTACGAGTTGAGATCTAACGAGGTGTCACCTTTTAACGTGTGATTCCTAGCACGAATATTTAGTATAACCGCTTTGTTGGCCCAAAAGATAATTAACCATCTTCAAGTCCACGCATACCAGTCAGTTGTGCTCTGTGTATTCAATTTTGTCTAAAACCAGAGATAATATGGAATATTCTTCTTCAGCTTTGGTTGAATGAGCAATAGGTAACGAGCCAAGTTCGCCATTATGTGAAAGTACACATTCAAGACTGAGTTTTGACGAGTTTATAAACAAACATCAAACATCAGGGTCATGTCTTTTCAAACCCATTTCAGTTACTAATCCCGGAATATTATTGTGAAAAACAAAATCGTTCTCCTTAGAAAACAAAGAAAGTGATTCATTTTCCTTAGTACGGTAAAATAAGACATTCGATTTTTTGCTGACTAAATTTCTTTCTTTCAATCGAGAAGCTAGAAGTTCTGATGAAGCTCAAGACAATGCGAGATCTCTCATTGAATCATTGAGATCCTCCTGATTGAGTAGTCTTGGTCTTTCGGCGTCTTCAAATTTGCTGCCACTATCTTCGCTGCTTGTGTCACTTTCTTCCACTCGTTGAACAATTTCGTGCGGACGTACCTGTACTTTCTTGGGGTTCTAATGTTTCCATTGAACACAGGACAAGTCAAGTAACTTACGGCACAGTAGGATAAACCCACTTGAATGAATTTTGGCGGTTGATTTCTCTTATGTTTACGACGCAGAAATAACAGTCGTGGTCCGACGGTTCACGCCAAATCATAGGAATACTGAGGTTCAATGGATCCCTCTTGTTAGTTTTTCTAAATCATAAAGACTCCACACACGTTTTACACACTATATTTGATATCCAGGGCTTTTCCAATGGCCATTGAGAGTACTCCATATAGGCTTTTTTGACGAAGTCCGACACATTTAATCAGAATTTGTTGAAAGTATATTTGCCACAAATATATTGTAGCAAATATAAAGCTAGAAGTTCTGATGAAGCTCAAGACAATGCGAGATCTCTCATTGAATCATTGAGATCCTCCTGATTGAGTAGTCTTGGTCTTTCGGCGTCTTGAAATTTGCTGCTACTATCTTCGCTGCTTGTGTCACTTTCCTCCACTCGTTGAACAATTTCGTGCGGACGTACCTGTACTTGCTTGGGGTTCTAATGTTTCCATTGAACACAGGACAAGTCAAGTAACTTACGGCACAGTAGGATAAATCCACTTGGATTGATTTTGGCGGTTGATTTCTCTCATGTTTACGACGCAGAAATAACAGTCGTGGTCCGACGGTTCACGCCAAATCATAGGAATACTGAGGTTCAATGGATCCCTCTTGTTTGTTTTTCTAAATGATAAAGACTCCACACACGTTTTACACACTATATTCGATATCCAGGGCTTGTTTCCAATGGCCATTGAGAGTACTCCATGTAGGCTTTTTTGACGAAGTCCGACACATTTAATCAGAATTTGTTGAATGTATATATTTTCCACAAATATGACAAAGTCTGTTTGGATTGTTTACTCAGGTCCTTTTCAATGAAGCCATCGCAAAAAAAAACAGAAACTAGTAAGAGTTGACGCTAGCGATATGTCAACAGTCAAATAGAGAGTACATTTTGCGAGTTTGCCTGTATCTCCTAAAATAGAGCTGCTACAAAAAATCTTAGGGTATATTTAAAATTAGCTAGCCTGAAGTGGTGAACAACAGGTGTAAAATCTCATGCAAAATAAATAGATATTGTTGTGCAGTGTGCTGAATGTGCCTCCAGTTGAGCATGATACTTCACACCACCCATCAACCGAAACGCTTTTTATCAAGCGTGCGCGATGCTGACCAATCGGAAATTACGCGTCACAACTGCAGCCTACGGTAACTCATAAATAGACAAGCATCTACATGTCCTTCTGCCAAACACACACCATGAGGGTGAGGGAGATAGGCCCCAAACTGATTCAATTCAAGAGAATCAATCGGTTACGACCACTATAGTTTCGAATTCACCTACCAAGCAGGGCACATGAATATGGCAAATATGATCTTGCCGAAGCGTCGTGATCATGTCGAAAAGGAATGAATGTACGGCCGGGATGCACATAGTAATGATAACAGCCTTTCTCATATTGAACTGGTGTTTCTGATGAGAGCCAAATATTGAATTCTTTGGAGTTGTTTGAAAAGATTCTCCACACTCTTGGCCCAACATATTGGCATACATTTCAATATGGCTGAATGCCTGCTTGGGCATTTTAAATCGCTGCTAAAACAATACGATTGATATTTCAAAGCCATTTGCAAACTATAGATAGCAGTGCGTAAGAAGAGTCATAGTTGGTGTGATCTGAACTAGTTACTCGATATTTGGTAAAAATGCAATAGTCTAAGAGCCGGTGCGAGATCGACCTTCACCCATCAGACAACTTGATGAGACATATTTTTCATCAATTTTATAATTTATTAATAAACATGTCTGTGATAAGTTGCCTATCGAAAAGTTTACATAGAGCTATTTTTATTTGAATTATTTCATTCAATTCAGACAGAATATGTCTAGGTAGGCTTGCCTTCTCATTCCTGTGCGTGGCTACCTGGCAAGCAGATGTGAGATGTGAACAGGTAAGTCAATATAGGTAATAAATCGATGGATGTAGCCGTTACTATGTGGTAGGAGATCATGATGAAAAAAGAAAAGTTGTAAAAAACATAGAAATTTTCATTTCTCTTTTTATCAATATAGGTAACTTCACCGATCTATTAACCAATCGAAATTGATATTATAGGTAAGATATTTCAATTAGAAAACCAATTGTGCTAAATAATGTTGATTGTGATGTCAAAAATTAGTAAAAAGTGTTTTTTATGCGATAAAGAAAAATTGACTTTAATAAAAATTCTTTCAAAATATGCTCTTTAGACGATGATCATTAAAACCACTGCATTTGTTGGGAAGACCTTGAAAATTGTTGACATCTCACAAATCATGGATAATGGACATGAAGAAGAATTATTATAATCTGAAGATCATTATTTAGCTTCCGATGATTGCGGTGGCGAATAATAAAAATTATAATTTAATTTTTCTCTGTATTTTATATGGTTTGTAATAAACACTTTCAATACCATTATTTGTCGAATTATTATTTTTGATTTATCAATATATCAAATTATTAATTTTTGATTATTTCACAGCTGTAAGTATATATTATTTGCGATAATACAAATATTGTGATCGAAAGTAGAGTTCAAAATCACGGTCGAGTGTAAACAAATGCTTTGTCTGTCACACATGTACAAGAGCATGCGCACTGGAATATATTCAATGATCTGGTAGCGTGCAGCTGCTATGTTGTGTCCTTTTCTATCACACGAACCTTGGCCGGTCTATTTTCCAGTTTTCGAGATAAAAAATAATGTGTGCTTAATATGGTCCAAAACATAGCCCTAATTAAACTCAAGTACATCAGTACTCTCAATTCATGAAAAGTTAATATTTTGATGATAGGTTGGACGAACTCGAAATATTCAATTAACATCAAGAAATCTACTCCATATCATACAAGGCGTGCTAAAATTACTATTAATTCCATTATGAATAAAAGTGGTCAGAAGTTCATTTTTCAACTGAAATCACCATGTATATTAATGATAATATCCCTTTTCTGCATGGTCCGTGACCATGAGAGAGCAGGAATTGGAGCATGTCTCTTCAGGGCAGCTGCTCGAGCAGCTGATGAACTCGATATAGTTTTCGATACTGAACGTGGTGACCCCAACTCTGTCACAGAGTTGGAACCCATTCAGCAAAAAGCTCATATAATAGCCGCAGAGATAACCTCACTTCTGCAGAAATACAAGGATAAGCCAATGCATGGGGCCTTCTTCAATAACATTGGAAACCTTGGCTTATCAAAGCGCCTGACTTTTGCTTTCCGCAGGTCGAGTGGGCTGAAGTCGGAAACTGAAGGGTTCATCATGGCTTGCCAGAATGGTGTCTTCAACACCTTAGTCTACCGTAGTCGCGTGATGGGTATAGAGAGAGGTTCCCGACACAAGGAGCAGGGCATGCCGCGAGGCGCCTGAGATCCTAATGCACTTGCTATCAGCATATCCAGCGTATACGGTCTCGGCCTATATCCATCGATATAACGCGGGGAAACACCGGTGTTGCCTTACGCTCCAGGGGATATTGAATGCGTTGTGCGGAACGAGAAGGGCTAAATTTATTGAATATATTCGTTCCTCACCCTCAGGCTCATACAAGCTAATGAGAAGGCTGTCATTCTTGGCTCACTGACTTTGCTCAGGGCATATGATTCTCGGACCCAATGATCACTCACCCCCTAACGGCGTGGGGAGCGTACGTCGTTTGATAATACTGGTGCGCCCTCCCGAATGTATCGAGTCTACAGGGGATATGGCCTGACCAGCGCACACTACCGTGAGATAAAAATCTTATATTATTTTCAGTTACATTCATACATGTGAACTGAAGAAAAGTAAATGGGCGAGATTCAGTATGGCAATCGACACCGGAAGGTACAGACTGACATCTGTTCTTCCACCTAACCCAAAACAGACTACTAAATGGCAAATCAGAATAAACATAAAAAAAACATCGATTACTCTCAAATGCACCTACGTTACAAGTAATATAATCATTGCCATCACTAAATTAATGAATCACAGATCGAACTGAAAATGAAGAGTGGGAAAAATGAACAGAATTTAAAAAATAAAAATAGAACTTACTATCTATCGAGAAATCTGATGATACGCGTCCGGAAAGTCGATAACGAGAGTTTTTTCAACTCTGGTGGTATTTTATTCATACATTTTCTTGCAATTCTTTCTACCAAAAACGGTTGTAACAGTTTTATTTGAATTCAGTTTAAGGCAATGATTATTAGAAAATTGCTCAAGATTATATAGATCAAAATTCAAAGCACCAATAGCCTGAGAGTATTCTTCAGCTTTGAATGACAAATTGTGTATCATCAGCATTATAGTGCATGATAGGAAGGACTTAGGAAAATTGCAAGTATACAGACTGAAAATTAGGGGCCCTAACAATGACCCTTGTGGTACTCCCTTATCAATTTTTACAAATTCAGAAACTTTTCCAACATATAGTACTGCCTGCGTTCTATCGCTTAAATAGCAGGATAGAAGTTTGGTAGCTTTTTTTCTGATCCCTACAAAGTTAAAAATGGCTTGTAATATTCTGTGATCGAGAGTATCAAATGCCTTAGATTAATCTAGTAATATCAAAACAGATACTGTTTCTTTATCAGTAGCATCAATTATATCATCAGTAATTTTCAGAAGAGCCGAAGTGCAGCTATGACCTGCCCTAAAACCAGATTGGTTGTAGATTAATTGAAGAATGATTGAAAATGCTTCAAGATATTATATCATGTCCCCATACCTGAATCATATTCAAGGAGAATTTTGAACGCTACATTTTGGCGGCCAACGTGGGGATACACAGAATCTTTTTTATAATATTTTTCTTCTTATTTCATGAAAATTTGGCTTTTTTTCATCTTTTGTTTTGTGCTAGTATATATTGTGGATAGTTATTTGTACTAATATAGTCATTTAATTCAATGGCATTCACTAGTCTTCTACATCATCAGTCCTTTGTTCGATGGGAAGAACTCTCTCTAGAAATTAGGCAGTATGTCAAGAAAAATTAACAATCAATCGTTTGGATCAGGATCAATTGGAGTTTGAGTAGAAGTCGCGTGGCATTGGTCTGGGAACTTCCGTGGAGATGCGACATCGTTTGGCTAATGCTTTCAGATTTGAGAAGAGTGGAGAAAGTGTGAGATATCCAACGTATCCTTCCACTTTTGAAGGAGATTTGGAGGTGGTGACTAAGAAGCTGGCTGAAGAAATAGCGAAGAGGATAGAAGATTTCTCTACTGGTACGTGAAGTAGTGAAGTTGTTAAATTTGCCCATGTTTTTAGTCAAGATTATCGGATGTATGGAAAAGACGATAAAGCCAAAACGTCATCTCTCTTCGAAGATTATATAGTCAAGTTGGATGGAATCGATGCAGACCTGAGAATGGCTAATGAAGTTCCACCAGCATTGAGTATTTTGCATGGTGTTGCAACTAGTCACTTATTTCAAGCGTCGGTAGAGAATGTACCAAGTTCTTCTGCTAGAGCCTGGCCTTTAGTCAACCAAGGGGCCAATGCTGAAATGATACTACCACACAAGTGGTATATAGAGAAATTTTCGGGTTACTCAAAATCTACCTCTGTATCAGCGTTCTTTGAAATGGTTGAGGAACTCCGCTTCGCGAAAAATTTACCCCCCGAAGTGTTATTGTTATTGGATCTATTCGTTGATAAAGCGTACCAATTCTATAAGGAGTGTCGTCATAGAGTAACTACTTGGGAAGGACCAGTGGAAGAATTTCGTGAAGAGTATTTATCTGCTAACCATAATGAGGCGTTGTTCGAAGAATTGCGAAAGAGAACTCAGCACCCAACAGAATCCATAGGAGTATAACTGGCAGTTATATCTAGTTATTTTCGTGGGTTGCGATAACCACTACATGAGGAAGTGAAACTGTCGATCATCATAAGAAATCTGCATCCGTTTTATTAGGATCGACTCTGAGATCCTCTACCCACCACTATAGTCCAGTTAAGGATTGTTTTCAGAAAAATAGAAGCCAGACATGATTCAATAGTTAGTTACGTCGAACCGGAAAGAGATCTAGCTTTCGTGGAAGTATTTTAGAAAGTCAAGGTTGGAAACGGGTCAAAGAGCTTGGGTTGGCATTTGATTCTAGACGGAAAATAACCTGTAGAGTGGCTAATGGGTACATATGCCAGAGTGCAGGGGATGTACTGTACCATTTCGTGTCAGATATCGTATCAGGATAATGAAAGTACTTGTAGTGTTGGAGGTTCCTCTTCTATCTCCCATTCAAAACACGAGACTCGGTAGCTCAACATGTTATAATGACGAATTCTCTTTCAATTAGGCAGAAATACTACACTGTCAGTCCAGTAGTACAAGGCTACATTGATAAGGAATTGAAAGAAATGGAAAAATTAGGGGCCATCGAGGAATCCAAGAGCGCCTGGTCTTCACCTATATTGCTAGCAAAGAAAGTTTCCGGTTCCACGTTGACTTCAGGACGCTGAACGGCGTTACCGAAAGAGATAGTTATTCATTACTTTACATTTCTAGTACTCCGGATGAGTTACGCGATGCGCGCTACCTATTCGTACTTGATATTGAGTCTGCTTATTGGCGGGTTCCCGTGGCAGAACAGTCTCGTCCGTATACCGCTTTAACGTATCGAGTAGGAGCCTCTTCCAATTTCAGCGCATGCCATTTGGGCTACATAACGCGCCTGCGACTTGCCAACGCTGAATTGATCAAGTACTAGGACCAAACCTTAAGCCACATGTCTTCGTATACTTAGATGACATCGTAATTATCACGCAGACAATTGAAAATCATCTTAGGTTATTGGAGGAAGTATTCCGCAGGTTATGAGAAGCTAAACTCACCGTTAGCTTTGACAAATGTCATTCCTGTCGCCCGAAATTAAGTTATTTAGGATATGTCATCGATAAAAATGGTCTTCACGTGGATCCGGAAATAGTATTTTTGGTTGCGCATAGGCAAAGAAAAACACAATTTCCGTCGGTTAGTCAAATTGTGAAGCACCCACTTTTAGAACTTTTTGACCGTTCCAATACGTTTCAATCATTTAAAAAACCGTATAGGAGCTGACGCCCATATCTTCTGCCATCTTACGCATCGTTTGTGATGAGTAAGTCTATATCAGGGTTCTCAAACCCTCGACCTGAAATACTGTAGGTCGGCCACTTCAGGGCTCATTTTCGAGCCTGATATCTCCGGAACGAAATTTCGTGAAACAACATCGAACAGTGCGTTCATTAACACTGTTATTGCCAGATGCCTGGTTAAGTTTCTGGTAGCGATTTGGTTCAATTTGAATTCGTAAAGTGGGACTGACTGAAAATCGTTGAATGACATCATATAGTAAGTAATGAGTTCAAGAGGAGCATGAAATTGAAACTTTGGAGAAAATTTACAACACCAATGTATTCGTATAGGGTACAAAATTCACTATCGATCAGTATACACCACATGGATTGATACACATTTCATGCCCATTCACACCGGGAGCCTTTTGAGTTCCTGACTTCTTGAGTTCAGTAGTAGAATGGATCGCAAGCGGCTGTTGCCATATACTTTTTCTACCATCAACACGAACATCTACGACATGGGACGGATAAAGTTGCAAAATTTACGTTCAGCACCTTATATACTTCCACCTAACTTTCAAAGACTTCATTTCGATCCTTATTAATGTCCAGACTTTTATCCCAAAGAGCGTGTCAGCTGCAGAAAGCACTAATTAACAGCTCCACATCGTAATCTGCCATGATAAATAGTGTGAAGCATTATTTAGGGGAGAGCCGTTTCAACTCCATGTGTGGAACCCACTAATCCTTTTGCATTTTGAGAAGGATGTGTGACTCCCCAGCTCAAGGTGCAGGAGACATAAGAGCTCTCGTCTCCCGAGATGAAAGCTCCATTGGACTAGTTGCATTTTGGCACTGAGAGTCTTCTTCTATCTCGGCGGGCGAGGGACGTGAAACTCCTCGTGTGAAAGGGCGCGTAGGACGAAAATTTCAAAATACTATATATAAACTTGTATTATAATCGCCCTTTCACATGGTCAGCTTCACGTCTCTCGCTCCTGAGAGAAGAAAGTTCTTAGCATCAAAATGACCAAAATCCAATGGAACTTTCAGACGAAGAGTGGTAGCTACCACGTCTTGGGAGACGAGAGATCCCACGTCTCCTACGCTTCGAGTTAGGGCGCCACGTCTCCTCCTCAAAATGCAAAAGGACGAGTGGGGGCTCCCACACGAGGAGTGAACACGGCTCTCCCTAGTTGATGCTTCGCACTATTTATCATCAAGTTGGGTGGAAGTCTGCAAGGTGATTAACGTAGATTTCGCAACTTTGTCCATCCCATTATTGATCGTTGAAGTTTCTGTCGTCGAGGTTTGTGTCGACGATAGAGAAAGTATATGGCTACGGCTGACCTCAAGGAGCCAGGAACTCCCCGTCGTGAATGGGCAGTAGGTAGGAGTGATAAACGCTCCCGTATATGAGCGAGAGACGTGAAGCTCCCTTCGTGAAAGAGTCCCAAAAAAGCTATATTCCTTACCAGTCTTTCGATTTCTCAAATAAGAATTGGTTATGGGTTAAACATATTGAATAATATTCACATGTGGGTATTAAATTCAATTTCTCGATGTGACATGTCGATTATATTTGAAAAATGAAAATAAAATCGAACATAAATATCGAAATAAGTGATACCTCAGTGATACTTTATCAAAAAAAATTTTAGTTGGTAATAAGTATATTATATTTCGATGAAAATATGGTGTATTTTCATGATCCATTTCAACTCAGTGTAACCACCACCAATTATTCCAATTTCTTATGATTCGGTAAATATATTTTGTGTTTATCGACTGTCAACCGAAAACGTTCGTTCCAATATACAGAACAGATATCCAGTAGTACGAGTATTGAAAAAAAATCATGACATGCTACGTTTTTGGAATTAAAGAACTTCAAAAGAAGTTCGAAAAAGCTCATTCAACCTCAACTGGATTGAAATTGTCTGTTCGGTGTGTCGCAATGGGCACAGCCAACAATATGGAAAGGAAGCCACTGCCTTGTTTTCGTAGATTTTTTACTGATCAAGCAACTGAAAATGCATTTCTTCTGTCTCCTGTGTTTCATTTATATCTAGCTCTGCTTTGGAGACAAAGTCACTTCTACTTCTTCTAAAAACTATGAACAAAAAAATGTAAATAAAAAATATATAATCAAACGTCAATCCATCACATTGACTATATCTTCCTCTTGCAAAAAAACTTCTGACTTCAAGCGAGGAAATATTTCCACACTGGCATTCATTTGTAATTTTTCAAAAATATAGAGACCTTGTACTTCTGAAATCGGAAATTGTAGGTAACTGTCATAGTGAACTTCGAAAAAATATCAACCTGTATACATATCTGGCTAGGGTTACGATCTTCATTCGGATTTGTATCTTAACGTTTCGCCAGCATGAGTGGCTCGCTTCTTCAGAGGTTTATTCATCTCGATGATTCATCAATGACTTGTGATTTCTAGTTCGTAGGAAAGTATTTATGTTGACTCAGGTAGCCCGTCTTTCCTGTTGATGCGTTGCTATTGGCCGAAGTGTTATTACCAGTTGATGACATGATATTGGATTGCGTTTTGCCATCTTTCACTATGGGATTCCAAATCTAGTTTGGAATCCCATCGGTGAATCATCAAGCCAAATAAATCCCTGAAGAAGCCAGCCATTCGTGCTGGCGAAACGTTAGGTTACAGATCCAAACTACGATGGCCTTCAAACTCGAATGAAGATCGTAACACTGAAAATCTTGGCCGCGAAAGCCTCAACCAATTTATCATATTTAGCTACTCACACAGCTCCAGATATTCATGGAATATTCCCTCTATATCATGAAACGAACCTATATATCCCAAATATTTATAGAATATTCTTGGAATATATGCATGCCTTTAGAATATTCATAGAATATTCTTGAATAAATATGGCAGGATTATTTCCAAAAAATATGCATAGAATGTCTATGAATGAATTATTCTCCCGTGAATATTCTAAGAATATTGTTGATCGAATATANGTAGCGTGCAGCTGCTATGTTGTGTCCTTTTCTATCACACGAACCTTGGCCGGTCTATTTTCCTTCTGGCACCTGTCAAATTGCACCAATTCTAAAACTTTATATTTCTTGCAAAATTTTTTGCAGGCAAACCTATACAATTGGTTTTCTAATTAAAATATCTCACTTATAAAATCAATTTCGATTGGTTAAGACATCGGTATAGTTACTTAAATTGACTTACCTGTTCACATCTACTTGCCAGGGAGCCAAGGATAGAAATAGGTAGGTAAGCCTACCTAAGCATATTCTGTGTGTTAAAAACTATCAGTTGAGATACTATTCATTCGGTTATGAAAAGAGTGAAGGTGATAAAGAAATTGAATAAAAACAATTCAATAAAAAATAGCTACGAACACTTTTCTGTAGGAGAGTTATCATAGGCATGTTTGTTAATAAATTCTATTCGATAAAAAATATGTCACAAGTTATTTGATGGGTGAAGGTCGATCTCCCACTGTCTCCTTTACTATAATCAGTGTGGTGATTATATTAAAAGTAATTTTGAACTGGAGCTGCACGCTTCTTTACAGTATAAGTAATTCTCAATTGTTATTCTCCCTAATGAAACGTTAATGAATCATCATAATCAAAACCTACTCTACCTGAACAGCCTGTAGCTGAAACTAAGTGAAATATTCAACAGAAATATGGTGGAAATATTCCCATCATAATGTTGTCCTAATTAAACTTCAGGAATTTCAACGCTTGGCAGTCGGTGCTGCATAAATTCAAAATATCATATCATAATGAATGGAAAATGAATAGCGACGATGAACGGCCAAAGGCACTGGGGTCGCCCGGAAACAAATCATCTTTTCATTCTGCAAATTGCTTCGTTAACAGTGAATGTTTTTATCTCAAAAAAGTAGCTTTGAAACCAAACTTTGTAATATTATGCAAAATTTACAGTTCTGACGTAAGGATGAGAAAGAAAGTTTTGAAAGGTTGACATCTTCTCACCAGAAATTAAAAAAACTCTAATAAACTGCTGTTTAATCATTCAACTGGACTTTTTCATCATATATTTCAGAAAGGCAACCTGAAGTTCTACTATACAGCGTGACTCACGCTCGGTGGTGAGTTAGACGTTTCTGGAAAACGGAAAACAACGCATTCAATATCCGGGGGATATTGAATGCGTTGTGGGGAACGAGAAGGGCTAAATTTATTGGAATTATTCGTTCCCCACCCTCAGGCTCATACAAGCTGATGAGCTTGATCTAGTCCTTCTCGACAACCAGAGCAAAACGATATTTGTCGTGGAGTTTTCAGCTCCTGGCGAGACGAATATCGTTCGAAAAGAGGAGAAAAACGGATAAAATATCGACATTTTCTCTTCGAACTCCGCACACTCTATCTAGATCACTCTGTCAAGATGGTTGTTCTGATTATTGGAGTCCTTGGTGGAATGATGTCTCTACTCTCAAATCTTAAAATCATACTGGCTTGCCGCAGTAAGACAGAAATCTTAACCGGACAAATGCAGAAGGCTGTCATTCTTGGCTCACTGACCTTACTCAGGGCACATGATTGTCGGACCCAATGATCACTTACCCCCCACGGGGGAAGTGGTCGTTGGTTAAGATAATACTGGTGCGCTCTCCCGAATGTATCGGGGCTACGGGGGATAGGGCTTGACCAGCGCATACTACGGTGAAAGCAAAAATAATAATAATAATAAAGGTCTTATATTAATTTTCAGTAATATTCATATATGTGAACTAAAAAAAGTAAATGGGCGAGATTCAGTATGGTAATCGTCACCGAAAGGTACAGACTGACATCTGTTCTTCCACCTAATCCAAAACAGACTACTAAATGGCAAATCAGAACAAACATCAAAAAAAAACATCGATTACTTTCAAATGTACCTACGTTACAAGGAATATAAAAATTGCCATTACTAAATTAATAAATCACAGTTCAAATTGAAGACAAAGATTAGTCAAAAAAACATACATAATTGTTTTAAGCATTGTAAGTGGTATATTAATAATTCTCAGATCGAACTGAAACACAGAATTAGGTTTATAAAAGAAGAAAGAAGGGAAAAAATCAACTGAAAGGTGCTGATTCGTTCTCTACTGTTCATAAAAGAGGACATATGCCACATGTGTGAATCGTTGTATTCATGACACGTGCCACTATGTGGGTGTCTGCAATATGCTATATAATGCCCATTTCAAGTAATCCCACTGTAATTTGGAAGTGCATATAGATTATAACAACAAGAAGCCACATTGTCTGCCGCATAGTTGCTAATATCTAATCCATCTGAAGAAGAGTCAATGGGAACATTCAATTTGACAGAATTGACAGAAACTTTGTACATTTTCTTCTTCCTCTGCATCTCGAACACGTTGGTTTTTCATCTCTATCCAGAGTTTTTACTCTTGTGAAGGAATCCAAGCAATGTGACGAAATCAGTTGGTCAGTTCTTTGTGGTGTGGAGAGAGACAAATCCCAGGAATGATCGAAGGTTACTGACGAGTGTCCACAGTGTGTGCACTCCATAATGGATTTTAATTGACCAACGAAATTGTCTTCAATCTTAGAGTTGTTCATGATCAAATATCTCCGATGATTCTTGTGCTTTTCCGCTGTCACTCAATTTTTCGTCAATCTCCGTTGAGATCGATTCAGGTTCTCAGTAATTCTGTTGAAGTCCTCATGTAAAGCTTCTAAAAAATATCGAAGGAATTCCTAGGCGTCTTGATGGGCAGAACCCATAGATCAAGGGGCAAATCTTTGAATCTGACTTTTGAAGTAGACCGTGTTAATTACTCTATAAGATGAATCTTCTGACCACAATTTGCGTTGAACGCAGTATTTACATATCTACTCAGGTGAAGCTACGCCCCATGATTTTATTATTGTTTTATCCTATCGATAAAACAATAGGTCGGTCGGTAGCCAAGCGGTTCGGAGGTCGGTCGGTAGCCAAGCGGTTCGGTGTGGGTGCTTTGTTCACTCACTCGAATTGACGGCCGTGTTGGTCGGTGGTTCAAGCCCTAGTCTGAACGATCGATCTTCACTTGCTATCGTCCAACCCGTGTTAGGAATCACACGTTAAAAGGTAAGACCTCGTTAATCCTTAGCTCGCACAAGTTTCGACTTCTGAGGGNTATTCAAATATATGAAAGAGCTTCATTCTCAATATTGTGCTACAATTGTATTCCAACAAAATGAGAATCAGATGATGATTTCACAAAGACTACAAAATGTGGTCTTGAGATTTTTTTTTAACTATATGAAAAAGTAACGTGAATGAATGAGCCCTCTGAAATTTTTAGTGTGAGACGGAGATAATATATTATCTAAATACGTTCTTTTTTTTCAGTGTCATAAAGAATGTGAATATTCCCACAGTCTATTTATCTGAATTTTTTTCAAGAACAAAACGCAAGCACTGCAGAAAAATCTTGAAGACACTCTGAGAGCGGTGCCTATGCGAAAATAGTAATTCACATGTGGAATTGGCCGCGGTGGTAGTGCGCCCGACTCACGATTGGATGACCGTGGGTTCGATTCCTGCCTCGACCAGATATTTTTCTCGAGAGAATTTATCTGGTTGAAGCTGGGATGATTCTGTAACCGTGTTAGTAATCACACGTTAAAAGGTTAAGGCCTCGTTAGTCCTTAGCTCGCACAAGTTTCTCAACTTCTGAGAGTTATCGTTCGTATGGGGGCGACAGCTGATTAACGGAAAAACAGTTTTGAAACAGACAAATTTGAAACATTGGATTTGAATCGCTGGATTTTGAAATCATTTGGAAAAACGTTCTCAAGAAGTTCATTTCACTCATGCGCAGTTCTCCAAATGAAAGAGTTCCTAAACAGTTGTCTTTGAGGTGTACTGAGTTGAAACTCAAAAGGGTGAGCAGACGCAATCCTTCGCGTATTTCCGATATATACTTCTTGGTGGAATCCCGTGAAAGTATCTATGGAAGAGAGACAAATCTCCAACCTTTTTTCGATATTCCCGAATATCAAGGTTGCAAGTGATGTTCGTGTATCTAATTAGGCGAATGACTCTTTTCTGGATGGAATCTAGAAGCTTCAGGGTATGCTCAGGAGCGGTGCTTCATACATGAGAACAATACTCCAAAGAAAATCTGATCTGAGCTAGCTTTATAAAGCATCAAAAGTTGCTGAGGTGTGTAAAGTTTTCTAGTTCGGAACAGTGTTCCAAGCTTTTGAGAAGCGTCCTTTGCAATTCCAGAGACATGTTTGTTCCAAGACTTATTGGTGTCCATTTTAAACCCCAATAAACTTTGTCTTGAACTTTCTGACCTGACCATTATATCCGGTTAGTATAGATATAGCATCGAAGTTTGGCTAGCAAATTTGCATGCCACACACGGTCAAAAGCCTTAGAAATATCAAGCGAAACAGTTCTCGACTGTCCATGTTTCTCGATTGCGTTATTCCCAATATGGGTGACATACGATAGAAGGTCGCCTGTTGATATTTGTTTCCGAAAGCCATATTGATGATCGCTCAAGATGTTGAAGCCTTCCAAATATTCAGGAATATGGTGGTTTACGGCTTTCTCCATGATTTTTGATATCATTGATAACAAAACGACTGATCTATAGTCATTTAGAAGATTGTTCTTGTCCGTTTTGGGAATAGGCTGAACCCGAGCAATCTTCTAACAAGGAGAAAAAACCCTTTTCTTGTAAGACAGATTAAAAAGTCTGCAAAATACTGGTGT
>NW_019294966.1:8385-20756 GCF_000500325.1 Leptinotarsa decemlineata
CATCTTCTTAGGCTGTGGATCAAATCAAAATCAAAAATCAGAAATCAAAAAGATGAATAGATAAGTACTATTTTGATCATTCCCATATTGATTTCAATTTAAGAGCCACCAATAGACTGGGCAGGCGGTCCTCGAATTAAGACAAAATGTGACTTACCAAGAAAAGTACTTGATGAAAATAACTGCGTAAATTCAAGCAAGACATAAGTGGAACCACCTGTCGGTTATTTACATTTTGTCTCCAATCAAAGACCATCTGCCCGGTGCTGACGATGCCCAACAGACTGGAACAGCTATCTATCGGTGGCTCTTGAATCAAAATAAATATGGGAATGATGAGAATAGTACTCATCTATTCATGTTATGATTTTCATAGAATTATTTTTCAGCAGCTAGCAGAAATTTGGAGAGGTATCCTGGAATACCATCGGCAACGAATGTATATATTCCTAGAAATGATATGAAATTGAGAAAGGTTGATGTAGTCAAGCTACTGGAAAACAATTCAATGAAAATCATAAGATGAATATATGAGTACTATTCTGATCATTACCATATTGAACTGAATTTAAGAGCCCGGTGGCTGTCTACCGGTGTAGACAGCTGTTTCAGCCTGTTAGGCATCGTCAGTACCGGGCAGGCGATCCTCGATTGAAAACAAAATAGGTGGTTCCACTTATGTCTCCCTTGCATTCACGCAGTCATCTCCATTAAGTACTTTTCTTCAGCAGCTTGACTGCATCAACCTTTCTCGATTTCATATCATTCCTAGAAATATGTGAATTCGTTTTCTCATGGTATTCCAGGATAGCTTTCCAAATTTCTGCTACCGCAGTGGTCGGTTGATTGGTCAAACCACCAACACTGACATAAAAACTTGATAAGTTGACCCGGGGGTCACACCAATAGGTGGTTCCATATATGTCTCGAATGCATTCACGCATTTATCTTCATTAGGTGATTTTCTTGGTTATTCACATTTTGTTTCCAATCGAGGATCTACTGACGATGCCTAACAGGCTGAAACAGCTGTCTACCGGTGGCCCCTCAAATTGGAATCAATATGGGAATGAACAGAATAGATAGAATTCAATCTATCAAATCTGGAATTATTATAATGATGAACTCCACAAATTCAAATTCTATTATCCCAACCTTGCTATGAATATTCTACCCAAGGAATTCTTCACGATTTCCATAGTCATAAAGACTCTCAGTTACATATCTATATGGAAGTGGTCAGTTCTCATAAAGTACAAGCCTTTCAGGCAACTACGAACACACATATTGAAGTTGGTAACAATTTTCATCATTTGTTTGAAGGTGATTGACAATGTTTCATGATGAATTTCACTAGTACGGACTTCCATTGTCTACTATATAAAATGATTTGAAATCCCTGAAACAACTGAAAAAGAAGAATTGAAAATGAATAGCTGAAAATAACAATTATATTAACCAAAATAAACCTGAAATGAAATAATAGTGGAATAAAATACAAAATATTTTACTATTTGTACTCTGGCAAGGATGATAGAAAACCTTGTGGCAGCATGCCCTGCTATCACATATGGATGGTTGTATACAAAAAAGTTGGAAAAAGACAAATGTCGTCAGTTGAATCTATAATTTCGACAAACACATGTCGATGTCGGAAGAAGCTGAATCCGATTTGAAATGGTGGCTACAAAACCTATCTTCATCCACAAATCAAATAAAAAGGAATATTTATAAATGAGAAATATATTCTGACAATTCAAAATCGGGTTCGAGGGCATACTGCAACAAAAAAAAAGCACATGTCTTCTGGGACCGCAAAAAACAGAAAAGACATAAATTTCTTGGAACTGAGGACGGCATTCAACGGCCTCAAGTGTTTTACGAAAAATAATTCCGACTGTGAAATTCTGTTGCGAATCGATAATGTTACCGCACATTAACATACATTAACAAAATGGGGGGAGTAAGACATGAAAATTTGAACAAGACAGATTTGGCAATATTGTGAAAAACGTTGAATATGGATATTTGCATCATATACCAATACAAAAAGTAATAGTATAGGTGATGCCCAATCTCGATGCACAACTATTGACACGAAATATGAATTATCCGACTCATGTTTTCAAAAAATATGTCAAACGTGATTCACCCCTGATCGATCTATTCGCAACAAAACTCAACACAAAAAGTGAATGTTTCGTATCTTGGAAACCTGATCCATCTTCTTAGGATGTGGACAGCTTCACAGTATCTTGGAAAAACATTAACTTTTATGCTTCTCCTCCATTCTCTCTTATAATCAGAGTTTTACGGAGAATAAAATCTGAAGAATCAGAGGGCATTGTGATCGTGCCTTTTTGGGTAACGCAACCATAGTACCCTCTTTTCCAACGAATGCTTACCTGTAAACCCTTGATATTACTACCAAACAAAAACATGCTTTCATCTTCTTTCAGGAAACCACATCCTCTATGGAGGGACCTTACCCTGGTTGCAGGAGTTTTATCAGGGAATCATTCTCAGAAAGAAACTTCCCTAATAAAGCAATACACGAAATAATGGCCTCTGTCACTCCCAGTACTTTGAAATAATATGATGTCTGGTTCAAAAAATGATGGGATTATTGTGCAGAACATCAACAGTTCGCTAGAATAGCATAAATTTTCTTGACCTCCAATTTCGATAGAATGAGTCATTTTCTTCAATTAATAGCTGCAAATCGGCTATTAGTTTTTTCATGCCCATGAAACAAGAAGATGAAACTATCATCAGAAAAATTGACTCTCAAAATGGTTACTCTGTTAGCCTTAGTTACCGCACATCGTGTTCAAACCCTAACAAAAATAAAATTGGGAAATATTAATATCCATGATAATGTTATGAATATCAAAATTGCTGATCGGATCAAAACCAGTGGACCCAAAAATCCACAGCCAATCCTCAACATTCCATTTAATTTGGAAGATCCTGAACTTTGCCTTGCCTGAAAGACTGAAAATGAGTAAAAACTGAATGACTCCACAAATACTCTGTTGTAAATATTGTCTATTGTATTACTTTATATGGAAATAATTTTTCACATTATATGAACGCTACAAAGTGTTATTATTAATTATTTTGTTCGATATTGTATAATATGGATCAAATTTCCTTAAGGTAAGTCATTCGATCTGTCAATTAAATTTCTGAAAACTTGGACAAACTTTGAAGAGTAATATTTTAATTGCTGCAAAGCCCCTCTATCAACTAGTTTTATTGAGATGCCGAACTACAACTTTGTAGGTACGTGTGGCAGATACTCATTGGAATAAACAACAACTAACCCAGCTGATGCCACGCACCTGCCACGCTGATGCCACGCACCATCAGGCACCTGTGCAACGTCTTCGACTTGAAAGATTCATCGCGAATTATTCCCCACTATGAAAAGCAGAAATGATTTTCATCGTCAAGATGAGTATCGCACTGATGATAGCATAACACCCGAAAGCGCTTTGCATTTAACAAATAAATTTTTTTACACGAAATGCGATTGCTTTTCTGATTGATGAACAAAGATACTTCTGGCTCAAAATCCTATGTATTTTCTTATGGAGTTAAATTTTTGCAATTTTTGGTTCAAACAGGAGTGGGAGAAACGTGTGACGTCATCGACGCAGGATGGAATCAGTACCGTAGCGATTCAAGCGTGGAACTCCGCCCCTCGGCCCCCTCAGTACTCCGCCTCGCGCTATCTACCTCGGCCCCCTTGAGACTTCGCCCCTCAGATGTAGATGTGTGTGTAAGAGCTAGAGACGCGTGTGACGTAATCGAGGCAAAGAGAGATGGAGATGGTATCGATGTTTTACGTTCCTAGCGCAACAAGGTATTGCCGGTTTTAAAATAAATCGTTGTCTATGAGGCAATGTGACGTTGCCGGTTTCAAAATTGAGCGTGAATGACTCGATGAAAATTGGAAGCGCGAGAGTGATATAATAATAATAATGAATCAGATTTGAAAAAAAATATAACAGCTCCACGAGGCTGTAAGTTTTCAAAGTGTGATCCTTCAATGTGTTCGAGGTGTCCCAAAATACATCATTGAAAACAAACATAGCGTCGAAGTGTACAGGGTACGTCAAAATATATCATTTAAGAAAAAAAATATGTCGGTTTAAAATATGATATCAGTGTGTATACAGGGCGTTTCAAAATACATCATTCAAAAAAAACATGTCAATTCAACATGAATCTAGCGTTCCAACATGTCAGAAGAACAATAAGTCCCATATCTTCGTTAATCAAGTTAGCATCATCAGGAGAAGGAGGAGATGGCACCAAAGTTGTCGAGGAGTTATGTATTGTGGAGTTAACATTCGAAAATGGGGAAAGCGAAGTATTCAACCATTTTACGAGCGTTTAGACCGTTTTGCTTGCGACCTACGATCGTTTTGCGTGCGTTTAATTCGTTATCTTTTCATCGTTATTGTCGTAACCGTTTTTCTTGTTTCAATATGACAGTCATCTATCACTCAACGCATTTCGCTAACCAAGTAAGCATCATGAGGAGATGACTTAAGTCTATGCTTCGTCATATGAAGGTCCATTTTGTGAATTTTCAGACTCCTGAACGAAACCTTGTATAACACTCAGCCTAAATCGACAGGGAAACAACAAAGATGGAAGAACAGGTCAAAAGGGTACTAAGCCACAATTTCGTTAATGGTAATTGGATCTCAACGTGCAGCACATCAAATTAAAGAGAAACGAAGGCAGAATTTACCGACAAAGAAGGAACAGAGACGGCATGCAATATGTCACAATGGTACTATACCACAATTCCATTAATGATGGTTGAATCTCAATGTGCAGCACATCAAATGAAAGCGAAACGAACGCAGAATGTACCGACAAAGAAAAAACAAAGATGACGCAACATGTCAGGAAGGCACTAGGCCACATCTTCATTAATGATAGTTGAATCTCAACGTGCCGCACATCAAATGAAAGGGAAACGAATGCAGAATTCATCGACAGAGAAACAACAGAAATGACGTGAAATGTCAGAAGGGCTCTAAGTAGTATTTTCGTTGATAATAGTTTGTTCTCAACGTGCAGCACATCCAATGAAATGGAAACGAATGCAGAATTCAACGACAAAGAAAAAACAAAGATGGCATGCAATATGTCAGAAGGGTACTAAATCACAATTTTGTTAATGATAGTTGAATCTCAACGTGCAGCACATCAAATGAAACGGAAACGATTGCAGAATTCATCGGCAGAGAAAAAACAGGGATGACGTAGAATGTCAGAAGGCCCTAAGTCGTATTTTCGATAATAATAGTTTGTTCTCAACGTGTAGCACATTCGATGAAATAGAAACGAATACAGGATTCAACGACGAAGAAAAAACAAACGAAGATGATGCCAAGAGGACACTGAGCCGTATCTTCGCTAATAATGGTCTCATCGTCATGTGTATCACATTGAATGAATGGGAAAGGAATGCATAATTTATTTCACAAAGTGAAAACGAAGATGACATGCAATATGTCAGAAGGGCACCAAGTCACTTCTTCGTTAATAATAGTCGCATCGTCACGTGCAGCATATCACAAAAAAGGATAGATGTTGAATTTATTAACAAAAGAAAAAAAAGAGGCAGCCAAAAGGGCACTAAACCGTATCTTCATTAATAATAGTCGGATCATCGGAAAAGCAGAATTCATCGATGTTGCAACATGTCAGAAGTGCACTAAGCCGCATCTTTTTCAATAATATTTAGATCGTCATCTATAGCACGTCAAATGAAAAGGAAACGAATGCAGATTGTATCAACAGAGAAATTACAAATATAGTGCAACATGTCAGAAAGGCACTGAGCCACATCTTCGTTAATAATAGTTGAATCTCAACGTGCAGCATATCAAATGAAAGGGAAAGAAATGCAGAATCCATCGACATATAAAAAATCAAAAACGATGCCAAGAAAGCTGAATTCATGTGTTTGTTAACCTCCTCTAATAATACACAAGGTTATATGGATCAATGTCAATGCTGAATCAACCAACATCCGGACATAAGCAGTTCTCAAAGCGACGAAACAATGACGTTCATTTTCTTCGTTGAATTTTAAAATATGTCATCACTTATACGTCCTGCGCGGCGAAATGGGTTAGTTGTACCAATTGGAAGTGATAACACCGATATTCTATTTGAAAGTAAGTGTTTTTGAGTTTGACTTTTTTCTCAGATAAATTTATTCAAATGTAATTTAATCAAAAGTTGGTGGGGGTTGTTGAATTATCATTGATCCAAAATTTTTCTCAGTATATATTGGATGATTTCAGTCAAATGTTTTTCATATCGTCTTTTGTTTAAGAGAGTATTCGTATACTTTGAAAAAACTTTTTTAATTTTTGGTTTCTTGCAGGTGGATTTCTAAAAATTCAAGTTCAGTGAAGAGGAAACCAATTAACAACAACAATTTTTCACCACACTGAGTGACGGAGGAGTATCACCTCCCATGTGGAAGGATTCATCAGGAAAATACGCTGTCATGTTGTTTCATTTGAAATGGAACGAAATTAAGGTCAGTACTGCTTTCCCATTTTTTCGGTTGTCGATATATGTATAGAGTTTGTGGTTGTATACAATATTTTTCGTTCGATTCAGAAATTTTTTCATTCATAGATATGATTTCAATATTTCGTATGTGTTTAGTACTTGCAGAATATATGTTTTGAATTCGTTTCAAAATCCTTTTCAAGTTTTTGTGAATGTATCAAACCAATATTCATCCAACACATGTGCCCAATATTTTACATAACCATCGTATGAAACAGCCTCAACAAAGTTGTAAGTCCATCCATTTAAATCTTTATATCAGCAATTCATTATACTTCGCAGCATTTCAAAGGAACATAAAAAATATTGAGGATTCAAGTTTAATGAGACATTTTGTTTCTATATGTACAAATAAATTCAACTCTATAATAGCTCTAGAGAAAAGCAGATAAGAGCATTTGGAAGATTCAGAAGTATCTATTATCTGCAAAATTACATCAGAAACAGTATGATGTATTGAATGAGAATTATTGGTGAATTTCATGAAATATTTGAAGTCGAGTTCCACAAGACTGATACCAACCTTTATTTTTGGAAATGTGGATTTGTTTAATTTGAGTTATTTTGTATGAAATTATTCCTAAATTGATTATCAGTTTGTCAATCCTATAGTTCATTCACAATAAAAGAAATATGCTCATAACAGTTGTCGTGGAAATGTTGAAAATGAACCGATGAAACTTTTTAAAATTTTTTGTTGTAGTCGAGTAACCCAAGTCTCAACCTAGAAACCTAGAAATATTTTCACTTGATATCATAGTGCGAGAAAGGTTATTATTCAACACATATTTTCATGTATTAATATAAAAAATTACCATAATTCAGAAAAATAACGCGTTCCATCATAATTACTTCTGTTACAGATCAGAACTTGAGCTTTTGGTGGAAAGAGGAAAAATTTGATGAATATTCGAAAATGCGTTCAGCAGCTGAATCTTTATTCTTGAAGAACCACGTGAATAAGTATTATATTCCCACAAATTGTGAGCCATAATGTACTGTAAACATTTGCTAAAAACTTGATCGAACTGCAATACGAGCGTTTCATTGCATGAGCTCCAAAATATAAGATCGTGAAGTGTTTCCAGGCATATATGGATGTTGGCTATTTAGTGAGCGTGAATGGGTAGTTCTACTGATTCAATCGACTGCTGAGTAGAACGGAGGCTCGAGCCCGAATGCCGAATGCATAATTTTCACTGTGTGTCGTTCAACTCATGCTAGGAATCACATTTTGAGATATAAGACCTTGTTAATCTTTGACTTGCATTCCTGAGGGTTGCCATTCGTAAGCAACGACAGCTGCTTAACGTAAAAACACATTTCTTCAACACATAATGAATTTAAAATTTGTTTTCGAATTATGAAACCAGTAGTTATGTTCTCGACAAGGATAAAAGAGATTCACTGTCAGAAAATGTTATATTTACTCGCGGAAAAGACGCAGATATTTACAATTAATTACTTCCATCCTTGTCGAAGTCCAACGTCTTAAAAAAGGTTAAACTGGTACCTGTAACGTATAATCGATCCAAAACAAGCACTTTTCCCACTTACCAGAACTGCAATACTCTTCTCGACGCGCATTCCACCATACAAATTGACATCTTCAGGAGATGAAGAAAATTGATTCCATTTATATTTAACATAATATTTGCTCAAAGTGGTTAACAATGTTCCATGGTGACTTTTAATAGTTCGGACTTTCCTTGTCTAATATGATTCTACTATGTTTGTTTGCAGACGATTGACAAAGTTTCGTGGTGCATTTCATTAGTTCCAATTTTCATTGTCTAATATGAAATAAATTGATTTTCCAATCCCTGGAACACCGAAAACAGAACAACTATGAAGCCGCCAACATCATTAACATGAGTTCCCGCCCGCTTACGAACATAGAGGAATCCTTGTTGAGGAAAGGTCTAAATTTCGCTATTGCACCAACATTTGTTCTCACTTTGGAAATGATAATTGCAGTGGAAATCACCAATTCCCTCATTGATTAGATTGAAGAATTCAGATGGAAAATCAGAGAATAGCTAGATCGAGAACCAGTTTCAACATCTAACATCAGCAATGAAGAACGAAGAGCTCTGAATGGCCTACAATGAGATAATATCATCAAGATCTTACCTACAGATGAGGGAAACGCTACTGTTTTGATGAATACTGACCTCTACGAACAGAAGATCGAAGAGGTACTTCAGAAAACTGCTATTTCCAATTGAATTTTTTACGCAAGATGAAGGACTGCCAATAGGATCGCAACCGGTTATAGCCAATATATATATATAATACAAAGTAATNATGCTTGCGATCATGCCGAACGCATGGCCGTAGATCAACAAAAAACTTTACTCACAATACATATTAGAAATAAATTAAGAGGAAAAGCTGCTCAATTGATAAATTCCAGAAACCCAGGAACTTATCAAGAGATCAGAGGTTTATTAAATTCTCACTTTGGTGATACGCGAGATCTAACGTCACTAATTCAAGATCTACAGAGAATAAAACAAGGAAATGGAGAAAATGCACTGACATTTTTCTCAAGACTACAAAGTCACAATGCAAAAATGTTATCTTGCATACAAGCTTCAAACTTGACTCACGAACAAAAATTAGCACAATCAGTACTAATCGAGTCAATGATATTAAATACTTTATTGACAGGACTAGAACCCAAACTAGGTCACATAATACGAGCAAGTAATCCAACAACGATGTTAGAAGCATCAATCAGAATAAAACGTGAGATACAGCTCTCATACTTTGAAAATCAAAGATTGAATACACGTTTACCCCCAAATCAAAGTCAGAACAAACCAAGACAAATGGCAAACACCCAAAATAATTTCCAAAGAAATTATATGCAAAGCCAAAATCCAATAAGACCCATTGGAAATCAAAATCAAAACCAAAGTTTTCAACAAGGTTTTCAAAGACCTCAAAACTACCAACAATCATATATTCCAAGACCAAACTTCCAAGTACAACAACGTACACAACCTAATCAAACGAATCAATTTAGACAACAGAATTACGGTCAACCACAAAATAGACCCACAGTAATTCAGAAAAATCCCCAAAATCAAATAAATAATAACATGAGAACTCGATTATAATGATTATAATGGCGATAATAAGTATGACCAAAACGAATATTTTTATAATGACAACCAAGACGAATTTAATTCGGAAAATAATTCATTTTATGATGAAAACAATTATTTACAAAATCAATATGAAGAAGAACAATTCTATGAGGATTTTCACAATACCCTGTCTTTAGACAACCCTCCTATAGAGAACCTTCCTATAGAGAACCCATATATACGAACCACCAACAGTCAATCAGACAATATCAATCCCCAATGTGTTCGGAAGAGAAACAAAATCAAAATAAAGTCACTCTTAACCCTGAAACATCAATGACTGAAAAAAATTATATTTTTGAGTATGAACCTGATAATTATTTTTTCGAAAGTAAATATGACTATTATAAATACCTAGAAGACGAAATCCCTATTAATAACATAAAAATCGAACCAAGAGTAGAAAAAGTTTTTAAATTAAAATCGAAACTAAGAAATACAGAAGCTATACTGTTAGCTGCTGAAAAAGAAAAAGTGAGACTTCCAATTGCTCTTGTAAAAATAAATGAAAAAGAAGAATTTTTAGTAACAATTGTGAATGGAAACGCAATTGAAAAATCCATTGACTTTCCAGACTTACAATTCGAAAAATTTAATGAAAATGAAATTCAAAATGATTTCAGTGAAATTTTTCCAAATCGTTCTAAAAAGTTTGCTTCGTTTAGAACATTTAAATGAAGAAGAAAAAGAACTAATTGAGAACCTTTGTTTAGAATTCTCAGACATAATTTATATAGAAGGAGATCCTTTAACATTCACGAGTGAAATAAAACACTCTGTAAAACTAAAATAGAATGCACAACCAGTCTCAACAAAATCTTTTAGTTATCCACACATTCATAAAAATGAAGTGAAAACTCAAATTTCAAAATCATTAGAAGAAAACATAATACGACCATCAGTCTCATCTTGGTCAGCCCCAGTTTGAATAGTACCTAAAAAACTTGACGCATCTGAAAAACAGAAATGGCGCGTTGTAATCGATTATAGAAAATTGGATGAACTCACAGTAGACGATAAATACCCTCTACCTAATATCTCAGACCTTTTAGATCAGTTAGGAAAGTGTCAATACTTTACCACACTTGACTTAGCATCAGGATTCCACCAAATTGAAATGGATCCTAAAGACATAGAAAAAACTGCATTTTCTGTAGAAAATGGCCTCTACGAATTCCTGAGAATGCCATTCGGGATGAAAAACTCACCCTCCACCCTTCAACGAATTTTAGACCATATATTAACCGGACTNAGATAAAGTGAAAAATTCCAAGGATATCCTAAAATCATCCATGGATTTGAAAATGAACTTGCCATTCTCAAAAAGTCAACCTTCTTCAAGTGGATATCAACAGTTCAAAACGAATCCAAAAAACTTCAAGCGAACGCAGAACCGACCACCGAGATTGAAAGGAAAAGAAAGAGAGGGGAGGAAGCTCCAGAGGCGGGGAAGCGGCAGAGACGCGAGGTCGAGGAGCAACAGAGTTCGTTAATGGAGGTAAATTATGCTGGCAGACTATCACAATTTTTAAACAAGTGGGTAGAACTCACCAACAACCACATGGTTCTTGGTTGGATTAAGGGTATAAAATTGACTTTCACGGAAAAGCCAATACAATACAACACACCTACAGTGAAATTCACTAAGGAAGATACCAATAACTGTAAGTTGGTTATCAAAAACCTTATAAAAATTGGAGCAATCTCTGCCCAATTGCATGATGAGAAAGGTCAATTCCTTTCCTCATACTTTCTCAGACAAAAACCAAACGGAGAATTTCGATTCATATTGAATTTGAAAAATTTTAACCAATTTATTACACCTCCTCATTTCAAACTCGAAGATTGTCGAACAGTCATTCAACTTTTATCTCATAATTCCTTTTTGACAAAAATTGATCTGAAAGATGCTTATTTTATGTTAGCCCTTTCAAAGGAACATAAAAAATATTTAAGATTCAAGTTTAATGAGACAATCTTCGAATTCAATTGCCTTCCGTTCGGACTGAATATAGCTCCATATATATTTATCAAAGTTATGAAACCTATATTGGAGAATACAAGAGAAGAGGGCATTCTTTGCGTGGGTTACTTAGATGATCTCTTGATAATAAGTCAAACAATGGAAACTAGCATTATATACACCCAAAAAGTTATAGAGCTTTTGGAGAGATTGGCATTTCTCATTAACTATGAAAACAGTCAGTTCTCCTAGTAGAACTTGCAAATATTTGGGATTCATTTTCAACACCGAAAATTGCACAATTTCTTTACCAGTGGAAATAAAAATTAGTATCTGTGATAGTATATTTGTACTTTGGCAAGGTTGATAGAAAACCTTGTGGCAGCATGCCCTGCTATTACATATGGAAAAACATATGGAAAAAGACAAATATCGTCAGCTAAATCTATCAGGTAATTTCGACAAACACATGTCCTTGTCGTAAGAAGCTGAATCCTATTTGAAATGGTGGCTACAAATCCTACCTTCATCCACAAATCAAATAAAAACGAATATTTATAAATTAGAAATATTTTCTGACGCTTCAAAATCGGATTGGGGAGCATACTGCGACAAAGAAAAAGCACATGGCTTCTGGGACC
>NW_019294967.1:7658-20731 GCF_000500325.1 Leptinotarsa decemlineata
TAGTCGTCTAGTTACTCTCTCGGTCAATACACAATAATGCGCAAAGCAGACAGTCTGAGGCTGCACTAGAGACACTGCTATGAGTTTTGCTGCTGTCTATGAGTTTTGTTAGCCTATACAGGCTAACAAAACTCATAGACAGCGTAAAAGTTGATGAGTGTGCCAATTACGAAGGATCATTAACTTTATATATTGGCCCTGAATCAACTGTGGAGAACCAAAGGAAGTGTATCTGTGTCTGAGAAAATATATCCGGGAACACACACATGAAATCTTTATAAAGGGTCCATCCGAGAACAAAAGAACTGCCTAAACAAAGCAGGGATCGGCTCAGAAAAATTATCTCGTTATTTTTCATGCGAATGTGAGGCACTGGATGAGGAAGCACACAATTCATAGACGACCCACAATATTTTCAGAACAATATAACAAACGCCCAATAAAGAGCCCATACAAACTAGTACAGAGAACAAAATTGTTGACATCTGCGAAAAAAGACAGGGAAAGAATACATTGAACTCATGAGGCTGCAGTGTTTTTCTGAGATTCGAAAGAAATTAATAAATAAGACTCTCAGTCTGTTTCTGAAGACAGAAAGACTTTCTCAAACAACCGCACCGGCCTGAAACTATCAAGGTGACCAAAGCATAAATCTAATCGATATCAAGCAATCTGACCGGCACACTCACACCATGCAACATAATTATTATAATGGAGTCACTTAGTGGCCGGAAGCAAAGACTTTTTATTCGGTTCTTGTCATACGTCAATGTCGAATTCATTATGTATCTCGTACACACCATCTCAGATTGTCCTCCTTAATCGAGTCATTATAAAGATTCGTATTCGATATGGCACCCGATTTCGTAAGCGAAATGAGAGTGATACATATAGAAGTGGTCCGAATGATAGTTATTGAGTTGTCCGAAGATTATTACATTCTAGTCGATAGAATAATTGCCAGATACTGGTTGAAAGCGGTTTAATGAAGGATTGTCAACAACTTAGCAAGATTTCAACGACTTGAATTATATATTGAGGTGCATCTCGGTTACTATTAGGAACGGTCGGCAATATTTTGATATTTTCCAGTCGTATCAATATTAATTCCTACAAATATAGTTCAAAAACGTGTTTGTCACATCGAATTGAAATGTTAGAAATACTTTTTTTTAATAAGCTTAAAACAAATAAACACAAAAACGAGCACTTTTCTCATTAAGAAAGTCAAAACTCTTCTCGGGGAAGAGTTTTGCATTTCTGGTGGATAGGAAAAGTGCTTGTGTTGTTGTTTTGATTGGTTTCCGCCGGCTTTTGTCGTGGTCTTCTTTGGTTACAATCTCCAAACGTTTCAACTGTAACTGCAGCAGTCATCTTCAGTAGCGTGATCGAAGTATTATTTTTGACGTATCAATGTATCAGTTGATACGTCAAGAAGAATACTTTGGCCCCGCCACTGAAGGTGAGGGCCGCAGTTACAGTTGAAACGTTGGGCGATTGTAACCAAAGAAGACCACGACAAAACCCGGAAACCAAGCAAAACATTGTCGCCAGCCGTAAAAGCCTACATTCCTATACTAGTGCTTGAGTTATTTTCCAATCACTAGAAATGCAATACTCTTCTCATAGAAGAGTAGGTCGCCTCGTCCGTAAAACTCGTATTGTAATTAATCACTTAGTTATTAGTCACTAGTCACTTACGTAGAATACTATTTCCAAATCGTGGAGTGAACTGGTACTTATCTCAGTGAACTTTTCCACTCTTCCTTCCTTTTCTTCAGGTTGGTCAATCAACGACCTTTTGCGCGTACTTATTTGATTCAGGAAACACAGATATGCTTCCTCAAATGTTTGCAAGATGTAGCGCCACCTTCTAGTTCAACAATACGCAAGATACCTTCAATAACTAGTGTGGAAAAAATCCTACAGAGCGACCAACAGAGCCCCTCTTCACAATTCAGTTCAACTGATGAAATATTTGACACTACTCATACAGATCAGAACTGCAATAATCTTCTCATGCATTTCCTAATCTGCTAAATCAAGTTGACGTCATCAGGAGAGGAACTATACTTTTTGAGGTTGTGGTTTGTTATTCGTAAGGAAGAACCTTGTTCTTCATAAATTGACTTCTTTACTGGCAATTGGTCAGTCGGTAGCAGGTACGATAGCTCCTATTCTGAGTCGATGTGTGTTCACAACGTTTCGTTTGACCCACGATAGGAGTCGCACATTATTTGGTGAAACCTCATTATTCTTCACTTTGCAGAACTTTCGAATTTTCAGAGTCGACATTCGTTAGGTGCTTGACAGCATACAGGAGAAACTTTTGCTCACGGACAAGCTGTAAAGGAGTACAACTGAAATTTAATTTTTTTTCCATCTGCCCTCAACAGAAATTCATCAGTAGAGTTCAATATGAAGCATACATAATATGATGTAATGAAATTCAAATGACCGATATTTCTTGGATGGTATTATAATTTTGCATCGCTCCATGTTTACTTTCGAAGAATTTCCAGTACCTTGTAGCTCCTTTTTTCTCGGTCCCGTCACCGAACAGGATATAATGAGCGCGATTGATTGTTTGAAACCTTCAAACTGTTTAGATGCTCAAAATTGGAATCATCAGGGAAACCCTACATATTATAATTTCGCCTTCTACAGGACTGGTCAACCTCATATTTGAGACAGGTGTTTTTCCTGACCCCTTCAAATATGCGAAAGTAATTCCAGTTTTCAAGAATAGGGACCCATGTTCTCTGGACAATTACAGGCCCATATCTATCATTTCTATTTTTTCCAAAGTAGTTGAAATAATAATGAAAAAGCATATGTATGATTACTTCGAGAGTAACAACTTCTTTTCCCAGGGTCTATATGGATTTCGCAAAAATCGTTGTGTATCACACAGTATACTTCTTAAAAAATTGTATTATTATGGAGTTAGAGGGGTATCTCTGTCACTCATAGTATCATACTTTTTAAATAGATATCAGGCGATTTCGTGTAATGATGTTACATCAAATTTTGAACATGTTGCGCACGGTATTCCACAAGGTTCAATACTTGGGCTCCTGCTCTTTGTTATTTATGTTAATGACGTATGTAATTTCATGTCTCCTTATAAGTCCATTCTCTATGCAAATGACACAACTTTAATATACAGTACCTTCATTTCAAAACTTCCCACCCCTTGTACTTCGTATAGCAGGGAGAATTTGGCATAGAAAAAAAACACGTCAATTTAGATATCGACAGGGAAGTTTAAAACCAGTGCCAGTGGTGTTTTAGGTTTGATCCCCTTACCCCTAGCTACCCCCATTAAATAATTTTAAATGGCACCACCTATCTTGTAATAAATACATCATTTCAAAGATCTCAAAAATCCTCACTCAAATCTTAAAAATCCCCACTCAACCCCGTTTAGAAAACTGAAATTGGTTGATCCGTTCTCGTAAAATAGGGCAAAAAGCAAATTAATCAATTTAATAAATGTACCTTACTTTATTAGGTGTTCGAAATGTTCACCCTTCATAGCTAAACCATCACGATTTGTATTACTGTCAGTGCAACTGACACCACTTGACAAACAGTTTAAAATCAGGAATAACTAATTCTGATAAATGTTTTCACCATTTAATTGTAACTGACGCCAAGAAGCAACTGTGTGCCCTTATCTCACTTTCAGCTAAAGCAAAAAACTCTGTGTAAAAAAGAGAGATAAACATACCGTTATTGAGTCAGTGGTAGCGGTTCCATAAATTTTTGCATTTTGTTATAATTTATTTTCTTTTTGCCCTATTTCAGGAGAACGGATCAACCAATTTCAGATTTCTAAACGGGGTCAAGTGAGGATTTTTAAGGTCTTCAAAATGATGTGTTACAAGATAGGGGGTGCCATTTAAAATTATTAAGTGGGGGTAGCTAGGGGTAAGGGGGTTGAACCTAGATTACCACTGGCACTGGTTTTAAACTTCCCCCTCGATATCTAAATTACCGTGTTTTTTGCCTACGGCAAAAGTTTTGAAATGAAAGAACTGTATAGCGATCAATCATCATGTAACATTCCACAAGTAATGGAAGAAGTTGAAAATCAAGCCAATACTTGGTTTCTAGCAAATAAATTGAAGTGACAAAACTCAAAATCTTGAGTTCACCACTGTAGTAGGTTCAGCTAACAAAAGTGTAAAATTACTTGTTATTACTCTCGATGGTACTTTATCATGGCATCAACATACAGATCTTCTCGCATATAAATTATCTAGTGCAATATTTATCCTTCGTCAACTGCAGAACATCACAAGCGGTGAGATTCTGAAATTGACGTATTTTGCATTATTCCATTCACACATTTGCTACGGTGTTGTTCTTTGGGGGGACTCTCCTGGTCGATGAGAATTTTCAAACTCAGACGCTACTGGAAATCAGAAGAAATGCTCAGTTGCTAGAGGAACAGTCTGACATACACCTTCACTTCACGAGAAATGCGAACAAGGTAAAAACATGCCGTTATCGTTTGACCAGATCAAGAATGAAATGAATTCTGTTGATTACAATCTTTTCAACTCTCTGCCAAACAACTTTAAAGAGCTTAGTATCACCAAATTCAAAAGAGCCATCAAGGAAATGCTACTCAACCAATGTTTTTACTCAGTCTCGGAATACTACGATCATTTTAGGACAGTTCACGTCAGCTATGCCTACTCGAGATGAAACATACTCACCGGTATCGATTGTACCGAGGTAGTTTGTAAATACCCCTATTATCATAGGTGAATATTTATTTGTTTATACACTGTGTCCGTAAAGTATGGAACAAATTCATTTTTAGCTAAACAGGTCATTTTAAGAAATAATCCTGAAACACGTCGATTTTTGATGTTAATTTACCGTATTTTAAAATAATAATCTAATATACAGGGTGAATTACGTTCGAGTAATGACGTCACCGTCATTTTTTTTAAATGGAACACCACCATTTTGTGGAGGCTATCAAGGGAATGGGGTNAGTATTTTTGATAATATTGTTAATTTACCTAATAAAGAATGTTACGCGTTACTTTATTAGCACACACACAACTACTGTATTTTTGTCCACCCTGTACCAATTGGAATCAACATGTGATACATTTTTGGAATCAGCTCAGCTAGAGTAATCCGAAAATTGAGATAAAATGGGGGTGTTCCATTTAAAAAAAATGACGGTGACGTCATTACTCGAACGTAATTCACCCTGTATATTAGATTATTATTTTAAAATACGATAAATTAACATCAAAAATCGACGTGTTTCAGAATTATTTCTTAAAATTACCTGTTTAGCTAAAAATGAATTTGTTTCATACTTTACGGACGCAGTGTATATGTACATAGGCAACCCCTGTGTTGATTAATATTTTTACATTTTTACAATTTAGTTCTTTGTTTTATATATTAGATTTAAGAAAGCCTATATACCTAACTTACTACATACATGAAAATGTAATGTAGTTAATAAACTAATCTATTCTATTCTATTCTACAGATTCCTGGTTTTCGAAAATACATCCTGTTAACAGTTAAGAATTGAGTGATTGATTGAAATTAGGCATTTTATTATGCAAACTAATTAGCTACTAGATCTATTTTAGTTCTCTATACTGAATTGGACTCTAACACGAGTTGCACCTATACCCATCTGAATTGCCGGCCGAGGGGATGCCTATGTAAACTTCAACAAGTCCTGGGAGACTCCTAGTCATTTTGTAAACGATAATCTCGACCCCATTCGTAAACGCGTAGATTGGCACCAACCGCAGGAATCCCCAGGGATTCCCTTAGGAAATTGGTAATTCGAAGAAGCTTGTTGCCGCTTTTTAAAGAAATAGAGAAGGGTTCAGTGTTCCCACATTATTCCAACAATGAACGGAAAATATAAAGAAATGTTGGTGATACTTATTTGGGTTGTTATTTTTAAGCAGTTTAATGATGAAGTAGATGTTACAGATATTTGTGACAAAATGTATTTTTGATAGCTCGCCTCTATATGAGAATTCTCGCGATGGAACACTTCTTCATTCATCGGAGCAGATTTGAAATGGAATTAGTTCTTTAAAAGTGAATATAAATACCCATACTATACTTAAATATCAGTTGAACTTCCATCACTTTCGAAATATTCAACATTGATATTCATATCTATCAAACATAGAAATACACTAATTCCACCAAAAACAAAATTGTTATCAGTTCTAGAGTAGTCCAGAACATATGAATGTGTTCTGAGAGTATCCTACAACTTTCCAGAACATCCCGGACCATTCTGGAATATGCTGAAATATTAGGGAAAAATCTGGAATGTTGGGGAACATCCCAAATCGTTGTGTTTAAATTCCACAACAATATCGAATGCTGTGGAATGTTTCAGATTATTGTTAACTGATCGAAGACCAGTTATCCACTGAAAGATGTTTATGAAGCAAGAATTGTCGATCTCCTGTAATCATTTCGTTCCAACCAGAGGCGGCGTAAGGCGTGGGCCTTAAAAAAAGTATGTTAAATCCAAAAGTAGACGACATGAATTTTTTTCATAAATATTACATTAGAAAAATCTCAAATTGAAGATATTCCACTCTTTGGCGCACGAAATATGAATGAAAAACTCGTGAATACATTTCTTTTACTGTTGAACTATATTATATTATGAAATTATTTAGTTGAAAAATTATTATCTTTGTCGTTTCTGATCATTCGTTTTTATTTTGTTTTGCAACATTACTTGGCATTGAGGTGCTCTTGCGAAGAATCCCCGGTCCTTAATATAAAGCCAATCAAAGTATCGCATGCAGACGCAGTCTCCCTTCATGTTCCTATGTTATAATTTCTAAAAGTATTTGGTGTGAGAATAAATAATGTTACATAGTTTCAAAATGATAACACGTGAATATTACTGGAGTTTTTTCCCCAACACCAAGCTGTTATTTTAACACCTCGACACGTGTTTTGATCACCAAGTGATCGTCTTCAAGAGGAAGAAGATAACAGGTCAATAAGTATGAATTCGAAAAAATATTAACAGTTGTGTTTATTTTATTTATCAAGAATATGGAAAGAAGTATTTATTATACTCACAGTCATATATTTCTTTATAATTTCCTTTACAAAACATTACATGACTGAAAATTATGTCTAACATTTGTTTCATATCTTCGATTTTTTGTGCTAGAATCCACCTCCAGGTTACGGATACAATATTGGTGGGTCTTTCATATTTCATCAATCATGTCAGGTTTAGGCACCAAGAGAGATAGACATTAAGGGAGAAAATAGGAATCTGGTTCAGCAAAAAGAAAAAGTGTCAGTGACTTTGACTATGGTTTTTATACGGCGACCTAGCCATGTTGTTTTTTAATATTTTTGAGTCGGTCTTTTTTTGTTTCAATTTTGTTTAATGTTCCAAAAAACAACATAAGTAAACATTTTGGTGTTTCCCAATGAATGAAAAATTGTTTGATTTCAAGTGTTTTTTTTATTTCATAAAACCTTCTTCTTGCACCATCAGAGGGCCTCGCGACTTGCCCACATTAAATTTAGGTCCAACACTACACAATCTCATATTAGCCGGGTACTGGTACTTCAGGTATAAACTATGATAAAATCATTCAAAAATATGTTCACAACTACGAATTTTAGTTTCAAAATAGGTATGAACTTAATACCTGAAGAGAATACAAAACAAAATTGTCATCTTTACTTTTAAATTGATTGACCATACGTTAAACAAAACCAACCCAATTTCCTTCTTCATCGCGCGTGTCGCACTTAAATTTATATCCCATGCCATACTTTCAATATGCGTGAAATTATGAAGGCAACTAAGCTGTTTGTTTGATAAAGATCAATATCTCATCTGTCTAAATAACTTTACAAAAACATTATATGTGACATTATTTTAAACATCAAAATGAGTACTGTATTGAATGATTCCGTACAGTCTATCTCGTCTTATGTTTGCAGATCTTTTGCTGGAAAAATCCTTAATTGATTATTTTGTAGTAAGTAAGTAAAAAAAAATAATCAATTCATTTTTGTGAGCTAAATCATTACTTTGAAGTGATGTGCGAAAAGAGAATTGGCAAAAAACTTGGTTTCATTGTTATCAAACGTCAACTGATCAAGAAATAATTCTTATTATACCATACTTTATCAGTTTGCTGAAAGAGAACAATAATGAAGATGAAATATATCTTCAGAACTGATTTACTGCAGCAATTTATACATAAGAGCAATGAGTAATGACTCTGTTAATGTTAATGTAGAATCTTTTAGACTCTTCTGCAACATTGTAATACATTCAATAGAATCCAATCAAAATGCGCTAACCATGACAGTCTCAATATCTCATCTAGATTTATTTCTGACAAACTTCGAAAAGCGATCACTGAATTTGATAATACTAAATTATTATTACAATATCGTTTTTGTTTTACGAAGATTGAAATTTTATACTGCAGTCAATGATGAAAACATCAAGCTGACAGGCAGTTATTGTATAATTACAAAAAAAATCATTATTGACATTGTTTTTTGTAAAGGGGGAATATTTGTTTGTTATATATAAACTCCTAACCGATTAATACTCAATATTTAACCGACTTCAAAAATTCTGTTGCCTATACAGGAAGGCAATTACATTGTCTGTAAATAACAAGGGCTGTATTTAATTTTCGAATAAATAGAGATTCCCAACAAAATTATGAAAATGTTACCCATTGTATCAATAATCACTACATATAAATTTCCTCCCGCCGCGTATCTCTGTCTCTTTGAAGGTTCATGTGTATGATTTATTATCGTTTTATGTGAATTGGTTGGAAAATACATCATCCCTTTGAGATATAATAAAATAACTTTACTTTTCTACTAAAGATAGCCTAAATTGGCACTCCGGGGCGACTTCATTGATTCCAGTGGTGCATTTGCTTTTTCAGCTGCTGGAAAACCCGGAAAAACCTGCAGCATCTCACCATCTGAAAATCTTGATCTGTCAATGTTCTCTCTTTCATAAAACAAAATATAGGGCGTCTCCAGAGGCTCTAATAAATTCAATACATCGCCAAAACACTTAGAGATACTACTATCGTTAAACTTGAACCAGTCCGTTTGTCTTTGACCAAGGCGTAATAATGACCAGATTCAATGCCAGAACCACAGTGAACAATGACTGCATGAAGATTATAATAGTGGTCTGCTAGATTGAAGTGTTCATCTATTTCGAATCTTCGTAAGAGTTTGGTGCTTCCGTCAGAGGTTGAGTCTTGTTTGAAGATCATCAGTGTTATTATTAGATTGACTGGTCCCTCAGCTATACTTGTTTTCTTATAACAGTCAGCTAGTTTGGCGCATGTTTGACAATACAGTCGATCATCACCTGTTGAAATTTCCATTTTCAGATGATTTAACAATAAGCCTTGCACGGACTGGTTATTAGCCATATTAGGAAACGCTAGTTGAAGTTCCAGAAATTCACATACGTTTTGGCTACCTCTTGAACATTTACTTCAAAGTAAACAGGTGAGGATTTTTCCATTAAAAGAACTACAAATACAAGATGAGATAGACTGTACGGAATCATTCAATCAAAAATTGTCGGGAGTATTGATTCTGCTATTTTTTGCTCACGAAGAGTATTCAACAAGAACCCCAAGAATTGGGAACAATCCTCTTGTTGTCCTAACGAGTATCTAGTGGACTTCAAAGACTTCAGGAAATCGGTTGGTGGTAAGGATGAAACATTCTTACAAAACTGCAGATGCATGAACAGGTGTTTGAGTTTGGTGAATAAGTAGGAAACATTCTCGTTCTCGTTCATCGTTAAAACCTCGTTCTTGAAATTCTTCGTCATGAACAACACTTGCTATTCATGTGGCAAGTGTTTCCTAAATAATCTAGTCCAGTTTTCTCCTCAAGATTTTCAGGACAACTCTCTACTGATTCGTAAGAAAGAACATGTTTCACAGAGTCTGCATAAGAACCATTTCTCAAGCTGCAATCGTTCCTTCCAAGTGATAGGGTTTCGTAGAGGGATTGATTCGGCACTTGCTTCATGAAGCTCTTCCACTGAAAGGAAACCAGAACCACGAGGACTGCAACTCACATTATGAGGGCAAGAATGACCTAAGTCTATTGACCGCACTGAAAAAGAAGAAGGTGGATCAATCACTTGCGAATTAACCTTGATAGGAGACTGATGAATATCCACATATCTCTGCTTGTTTCGAAGAGATTTTTGTTCCGTACTGAAATGAGGGCAATGCATGATCTCATGAAAAGTATGTGAAGGAGGAATAGTTCCAAGGACCGAAGCAGCATTACCACGTTGAATAGCAATACGAATTCTTCTTATTAAAAAAGAGGTAGAACGGTAATCTCTCGTTGCGTGGCCTATTCTCCGAATAACAGAGACTCCGGGCCATACACACCAAAAGTTTCAATCGCTACTGGATCGAATAGACAGATGTCACCGAGATACCGGTATTTTTTCGTTTCAATTTTTCGCCAGACAATGCTGCGGTTCCAGCAGACTTTGAACTTTCGGCTTGATGGAAAGTCGCAACCGTGTCAACGCAAGTGAAGTCCCATACTACAGGTTTACCGTATTTCCATGGTATGAGAGACATACTATCTGGTCGTTTACCATCATCTTTTGCATTTTTTGGTCTTTCATTTGCATATTATTCTACGCAAAAAAATAATTGAAAGAAATTACATAATTTTTTAAAGCTTTATAAATTTCGTAATAGCGATTGACAACCATGAAAACCAATTTAAACTGCCTTCTGAATGTGATTTGCTAATGATGGTATAGATATCACTGATGCTGAAAGTTGAACCCTCTTTCCATATTACTAAAGCGTGCAAGTCGCGTCGAAGGGGGTGTCGAACAATTTCAAAAGTTATGAACCAATTTCACTTCACGTATATTAACGAATATAAAGACGGAACTTTTCAGAGCCGCGCCGCTTCAGTTCCACGAGTAGACTCTTTCAAAGACTCTCCTAACAACCTGCACGCCGAAGGTACATTAAGACCTGAGATACCTGAATGGAAAAAAGACCCATTAGCGATCTGCTGTTGAACCAGCTGGCATTTTTCGGCAATTAGTCGCCGCCGAAAATTGTCTTTTTGTGTTCGTTTCTAAGCTGAGGGAAAGCACTCGAATCTGCAATAACAATGATTGATGTTCCGAAAAAAAAAATCGTATCTCGCAGCGCAATTAATTTGCTCTCTGCGTCGTCCTCAGCTTTCTAGATTGAAGAAGAAAAACAATTGGACCAATCCGTATAATAATGAGGCGGTATGTTTCTTTCGAATCTATTGTTCGTTTTGTCTCGTCGTGAAGTTTCCGATGGGATAGAGGAACGTCATATGGCAGTGTTGGGGATGTGAGCGGGAATGAAAGAATTGTGCTTTTTACTTATGTTTCGAATTTGTACTTCAGATACACTCCATATGAGTGTCGTCATTTAAATCAATAATGAATATATTTCCACCATTAATATGGAAGTGTCCAATCTCCATATAGTCTTTTTCAACAAAAATTACTTTTTTAATCCTTTTCTGCCAGTCTTCTTCAGTAATATTAGATACTTCTTCTTTAACTAGCTCTATCACCTTCTTATCAAATTTTGGAAAATTATTTACCGTATTTCCATGGTATGAGAGACATACTATCTGGTCGTTTACCATCATCTTTTGCATTTTTTGGTCTTTCATTTGCATATTATTCTACGCAAAAAAATAATTGAAAGAAATTACATAATTTTTTAAAGCTTTATAAATTTCGTAATAGCGATTGACAACCATGAAAACCAATTTAAACTGCCTTCTGAATGTGATTTGCTAATGATGGTATAGATATTCACTGATGCTGAAAGTTGAACCCTCTTTCCATATTACTAAAGCGTGCAAGTCGCGTCGAAGGGGGTGTCGAACAATTTCAAAAGTTATGAACCAATTTCACTTCACGTATATTAACGAATATAAAGACGGAACTTTTCAGAGCCGCGCCGCTTCAGTTCCACGAGTAGACTCTTTCAAAGACTCTCCTAACAACCTGCACGCCGAAGGTACATTAAGACCTGAGATACCTGAATGGAAAAAAGACCCATTAGCGATCTGCTGTTGAACCAGCTGGCATTTTTCGGCAATTAGTCGCCGCCGAAAATTGTCTTTTTGTGTTCGTTTCTAAGCTGAGGGAAAGCACTCGAATCTGCAATAACAATGATTGATGTTCCGAAAAAAAAAAATCGTATCTCGCAGCGCAATTAATTTGCTCTCTGCGTCGTCCTCAGCTTTCTAGATTGAAGAAGAAAAACAATTGGACCAATCCGTATAATAATGAGGCGGTATGTTTCTTTCGAATCTATTGTTCGTTTTGTCTCGTCGTGAAGTTTCCGATGGGATAGAGGAACGTCATATGGCAGTGTTGGGGATGTGAGCGGGAATGAAAGAATTGTGCTTTTTACTTATGTTTCGAATTTGTACTTCAGATACACTCCATATGAGATATACTGATTTGAAACTTCGATGGGAAAAGTTTTTCAAAACTATTAATTCAATGCTATCAGTGAAACAAATGTCTATAATTTTGTTATTCAATAATAATTTTTTGAATGGGTGTGAACCACAATAAACCCTTGCGGGTTGCGGTGGAGGGTCGAATAGACCCACTCACTTGTGACCTAACCTAACTACTTACCCACATATATATATACAATCGATCGCTTCAAAAACACTTCACTAACTTCCTTCGAATGCTTCTGATAATTCCTCTTCTATATTCTCCGTTTCACTATCACTGTCGTCATTTAAATCAATAATGAATATATTTCCACCATTAATATGGAAGTGTCCAATCTCCATATAGTCTTTTTCAACTAAAATTACTTTTTTAATCCTTTTCTGCCAGTCTTCTTCGGTAATATTAGATACTTCTTCTTTAATTAGCTCTATCACCTTCTTATCAAATTTTGGAAAATTGTTTTTACGCCTGATGCTTTGTTTCAATTTTCCCCAAATCAACTCGATGG
>NW_019294968.1:0-20742 GCF_000500325.1 Leptinotarsa decemlineata
TATATATGAAAATTGAGACACTAATTCTATAGAATATGTTCATAGTAATGTGATATTTTGATTTTCGAGCCATTGGCTGACTAAAATTTTCAATAACTTGAACACACATTTTGTTATATGATCTGGAGCAAGATTAAATAATTTGGGTCCAATATATGTAATTGATCTTTGTCCAATAGCTTTGTTGATTTTTGGTATATCTAGGTTACTTGCTTTTAGTCGGGTTTCATATCAATGTTGATAATTTTTCAACTCATTTCTGTTGTGAATATAAATATCAATGATTATTTGGAATAAAAATATATCAAACTCATCAGATTACGATATTGAAATATTTGTGCCGATTGGAAACGACAATTTGAGTTATAGATCATTTTGAGAACTATACGTATGAAACTTACAGCTATGATACAAATCAAATAGCTTACGAAAATTAATATACTCACAGTTTAACTTCACTTCTCAAACTTCTGCAATGACTTCAGTCGCTTTTGATGAAGTTTAGTGTAGGTTCAATTCGTTTGGTCCTAGGTTTCAAGGGGACTTCAATCTTTATAATGGAACATCGAAACGTTTCGCGAGTTGAAATCAGAGATGAAGTGAGTTCTGAGTTTGAGCAGTTTATCAGCGATTCATTTCCACTGATATAGAGAGCTACGGTCCGATATCATGAAGGGGGAGCTATTGAAATTTCGTAAAAAATATTCTCTTGTATAGAAGCATAGTCTGTTTTTGGAAAGTTTTGTCAAGTTTCAAAAACATAATTGTAAAATGAACACATGAAACAAACATTGCTCCCATATACTAAAGCTGGTCCATTATGAAGATGCAGTATGTATTGCATTGATACAAATTATACCATGTCCAATTCGATGTCCACAATATGGAAGGTCTCAAATTTTCAAATATCAGCGACGAACAAGGTAGCGAAGCTGAGACTTTTTCAATAAGCAGCGGATTATAAATGAGCCAACTAGGATTCCTGACCGTGATGGAGAATATGCTAGTCTTCTGGATCTATACTTAACAACCATCCCAGAAATTAACACAGTCACCGTAAGATCTCCATTGGGATCTTCCGATCACAAACTCATTTCAGTATTGAATGAATTACCGATACATGTTGGGGAACAATCTAAGCCATGGATGCATATATTTCTCTTTCAATGAAATAACCTTCTAACGGCAAATCTGGTTTGAACAAAAATTCTGAGCAAGCTGTCGCCTCCAAAAATCTCGACTACGGGCAGTGGCGCAAAGATCCCAGTGCCGAAAACCGAACTATGTTCGTTGATGCTCGTAAAAGGTGCAAATTTGGAATATATGGAAGCAAAGAACTTCACAATCAGGAAATAAGGGATGAACTGCTTGCCAATCTCAGTGGGTCTGATAATGAAGCTGTCAATCAGAACTTCGCAAAATCCACAATTTCACCACTAACACAAGCGTATGGTTCGATTGCAACAACAGCCATAGAAGAAACAAATCTATTAGCTGAACAATTTGCGTCCCACTCCACAATCAATTTTCTGGGAAAAGCACCACCCACTATTGCAACACTAGAATCCACAATACTGGAAGAAAGTTTTTGGCTTTCTACTAATCCATCTCGATACAAAAAAAAAGATAAGGGAATCTTCCAAAGAAACGAAGGAAGTAATCAATTTGAAAATAAGTAACTCTATACATGGATGTGTAGATCATGGAAAGAAGTAACTTTCAGACACAAACTGAAAGAAAGTCCTCCTGAAACAGCTACTTTCATATAAACATTGAATTACACGGAAGAAAAAAATTACTCAATATTAACTAGACATCTGATGAAGTGCTCGTCATCGCACTTGAAAAGTGGGCAAATGAACTCGCACCAGTAGTTTGCCGAAATTTCTACCTGTCCTAGAAGAAGAGGCTTTTCCTTCTTGTTGGGAGATTGCTCGCGTTCAGCCTATTTTCAAAAATAACTATAACTCAAATAACTAAAGACCAGTCGCTTTGGTATCAGTGATATCAAGAATCATGGAGGAAGCCGTAATCCAACATATGCTCAAATTTTGTGTATTTACAAACTTGGGTTTCCAACACCTTGACCATACCACACAGTCCCCTACGGCTCTGAAGAATGATTGATTCTCCCCATCCCCCTACGACTGTGAGGAATATATTTGATATACCAGAGCTTCAAAAGGATACACCAAAATGTGTCCTGTGGGGTACAATAAAAACATTGGCCCCCTACGACTGTGTGGAGAATCATTCTTTAGAGCCGTAGGGGGCTGTAGAGAATCAATCATTCCTCAGAGCCGTAGGAGAGTGTGTGGCATGGTCAAGATTTTAGAAACTCAAGTTTCTTAATGCACAAAATGGAAGTTCCATTTACCGTAATTGGGGTACTCTGATGTTCTTCCCAATTCGTTAGCAGAAGCTCTAATGCTTCTGGAAACCTGGATGGCATGTGCACCTTCGGTGTCTCATTCCAGTACTGGTAGGCCGAGCCTTCTAAGGTACTCGTTTTATGTCCCGTGGTTCAAGGTCCAATGTTTTTATTGGACCCCACAGGATTTATTTCGGTGTATTCTTTCCGAAGCTCTAGTCTATCGAATATATTCCTCACAGTCGTAGGGGGCTGTGGAATATCATTCTTCAGAGCCGTAGGGGGCTGTAGAGAATCAATAATTCTTTTGTCTTGTGTGACATGGTCAATATGCTTAAATATTTGAAAGGCTTCAACATCTTGAGCAATCATCAATATGATTTTCGGAAACAAAGATCAACAGGTGATTTTCTATCATATGTCCCGCATATTTGGAATAACGCAGTCGAGAAACATGAAGAATCAAGAGCTGTTGCGCTTGATATTTCTAAAGCTTTTGACCAAGTGTGGCATGAGGGTTTGCTGACGAAACTTTGATGCTATAGCTTGTCGAATCAATTTTGTGTATTGCCCTTCAGCTTCTTGAAAAAACGTTCCCTTCCCTTCAAGGGGCCGTCGATGGATATCTCCCGATTACTTTCACCATCAACGCTGGTGTTCCCCACGATCCATATTATCTCCAACCTTTTTTTGTTGTACATCAACGACTTATTGAAAGACACCAAGAACCTGAAATATTGCTTTGCTGACGACAGCACACTTGTCTCGTCATTCCATTTGGATTTCAGGACATCGGTTCGGATGCACATCTTCACCAGCAGCAGGAGAATCAATATGTTAATGGGGATCTGGAAGTAATTTCGAATTGGGGTGAAATCAAACAAGTTCCATTCAATGTAACAAAAACCCATGCATCGGTATTCTCCAAAAAGGTAAATGTTTCCGAAACGGATATTATAATAGTGTCAGGTCGGACAATTCCGCTTTCTGCTTCGATAAGTTTGTTGGGGGTTAAAATGGACAGCAATATGTCTTGGCACAGTCATGTCGCTGGATTTGCAAAGGCTGCTTCTCAAAAGCTTGGAATATTGTTCGTAACCAGAGAACTGTACACACCTCATCAACGTTTGGTGCTTCATAAAGCTTATATTACACCTTCTTTGAAGTATTGTTCCCGTGTAAGGAACTCCGATCCCAAAAATATCCTTAAAGTGCTGGATTTCATCTAGAAAATATTCATCTTTCTAATTGAAAAAGCGAACATTACACGAAAAGAAATTTTGCTAAAACAATAAGTAGACGGCATCCTGTATACGACGGTTCATTTCAAAATCCTGTAATATTACGAATTACACAACTATGATGTTAACCACGGTCATTTTTTTGAAGAGTAGAATAATTTTAAAAGTTTTTACAAAAAATTAACATAACTTTGCACCAAAAATTTTGAAAATTATTTCACCTACTTTTCAAATAAATTGACCGTGTTTAACACCATAGTTGTGTAATTTGTAATATTGCAGGCTTTTAAAATGAAACTTCGTATACAGGATGCTGTCTATTCATTGTATACAGGATGGTGTCTATTCATTGGTTTGGCAATTTTTTTTTCGTAGTCCCCGTTTAAAAATGGGGAAAAAATAAAACTTTCCTCAGATGGCCATGACTTCAAATCTAGATGTATTTTTCATTGCCGAACAACTTTTTTGATTAACATTTCCCGAAATTTTCCAATATAAGAGTACTTTACTCTTGTCTCAAAATCAAATATTTGAAGGCTCCTCGTATATTACGTGTGTTTCACTGTATTTTGTTGGTGCATGTTTAGTTTTACGGGATGCACAAACTTTTATCAAGAATAATTTTTTGTCGAAAAACACATAATAAATAAGTTTCCCGTATGGTGCCTACTTTTGGGATGACACTGTATATGAATCATCAGAATATGTATTATTTATTTTTAATGCATTGTTTAAGACCTTTGGTGTGATGATGAATATTACTGGAGTTTTTCCCAACATCAAACCGTTATTTTAACACATCGGCACGTGTTTCGATCACCAACTGATCATCTTCAAGCGGAAGATCAAACAGTGTGATCTTCCTCTCGAAGATGATTACTTGGTGATCGAAACACGTGTCGATGTGTTGAGATAATGGTTTGGTGTTGAGAAAAAACTTCAGTAATATTCATTACTACACCAAAAGTTCCAAACAGTGCATCACAAATCCATTTGATGGTCATAATATCACGATATTATATGAACATCAGCTATCAAAAAATTCTACAAATTCATATTCGAAATTTCAAAGTTGATAACGTCCCGAATTACACGTCGCCTTGTATGACAGTTACAGTTACGTGACAGTTACATTCTGATTGTTGTTGAATGAAAATAACCACGATGAAGTAAAACAGGTTATCAATATTCTTCAAAATCAGTCAGTACGGCAAGAACTAGATTTTTGAAAGTTCTGTTTTCTCGCATAGCTAGAGTGAATTTTTGGTTTCAATCAATTGTTTCCAAAAATAGGCAAGTCTGCCAGAATGTATTTCACTGTCTATTCTTACCATTCTCGAGATCCCCATGGATAAACTCGAATTCCAATAATAGCCTAGTATTTTTGTCCCTGGCGAATGAAGAACTTATGAAATGATAACTACTTTCATTAAATTTGTTAGAAAGTCGCGAGGTATAAGAAAATTAAACTGATTCTAGGGTTTAGATAATAACATTCGTTCATTGATATATCTGTATGGAGGTTAAGATATAAAAATAAAAGTATAGAAAATTGCTAGTCACTTCATACTTGACGGAAAATCCCTACAGCTTTCTATGAATCTATGCGAGCTAGAAAATAGCCAGTGTATCACCTTTCAACTGCTGATACGTCACATACAAAAATTTGTATATTAGAAACCCACGTGACATTTTTCATCAATGCTTCATGTACAAGGTACCCATTGAGTCCAATTTGCCGGTCAATTGTGTACAGAGTGGGCCAAATTGCCCACTTAGTGAAAACCTGAGTCAAAGCATGTTTCCAAAACACATTTCACATTGAATTCAATAGTGTTAAAACTAATTTTTGCAAATGAGATATCAATAGTTTGATGGGAAACTATTTTTTATTGAGACACCCTGTATTTTCCTGCATATTCAGATAGAGCTGAAATACCCTTTTGAAAATGTAGCACAGCTGATGTTTTGCTAGAGTCATCTTTGAAATACAGAGCTTTTAAGTTTTTTTCATCTAGACTTTGAAACGCACACTTTGATCAAGTAGGCTTTGAACGACGCGGCGATAAAACAGAAAGAAATTATTCAGTAATAGCTATCAAAAGTTGAGAAAGCTTTTCACAGCAGTAACTTTCAATAAAATCATAACGATTTATACTATATTCACTACTAATGAATTAAACTTCAACCATAATTATAATAATGATGAAGAAGAAACAATGGAATATATTTCTTTGTAGGAGGTGTTCGAAATGTATACCAGCTTCTGACCTATTCTGAAGCAAAACTTTCCGTCACTGCCGCTTCCTATTCGTATCTAGAATTGGTCGGCGATCCAAAAATGAGATCTTCCAACCATTACCAGAAATTGAAGTCCATATGCTTCAGGTCCGGTGACCTAGCCGGCCAACGATTGGGTCCTTGGTTGATTATCCATTTATCACCAGGATTTGCAGCCAAAACGTTGGTGACAATTGAAGTGTTTCGAGGCAAAGCACCGTATTGTTGTAAATTATTTGTATGGGCTCCATTAGTGGGAATACATCAACAAGGCGTTCTATATTTCACCTTGAAATTTCTAAATACCTCTGAGATGTAGGAGTGCTATTATAAATGAATAGGCCAATGATTCTACCCCTGAAAACACTTGCCCACACACTAAATTCATATATTTGAGTTCTCTGCTCTACAATAGAGTGAGGATTTTGTTGTGCTCAAGTGTAATAATTGTAGAAATTGAAAATACAGGCACTGCCCACGTAAGCTTCGTGTGTTCAAATACAATACAATACAAAAAATCACCCACTTGATTATAACTTTCCAGGAACCACTGGCTAAAGCCCTGCGGCTTTCAAAATCTCCTCGCCTAAGTTCATGAACTCTTCTGGTCCTGTATGACTTTTTTTAAATCCTCCTGACGTTGGTTCTTGGCAGGTCTCTTGATATTTTTAAAGTTCGCGTTGACATTATGAAATTATTCCCAACAGCTCCTAAAATGACTTTTTCTTTCAACTCCTCACCCTTATTTGATTCAAATGATTTTGGCCTTCTTTTTTCGAAGTGACCATCATCAATTAGGTTCTGTCGCAATCTTGCAAAAATGTCTTCTCTCTGGATACCTCTCGTGATACAAATTGTTTGCTGCTTCTGCATTTTCCCCGATTTGTATAAAACAGACTACCATATCCTATTTTTCATAATTCTCATACCATACTGCGAATATGTTTGAACATTTAACAAAATTCAATCATTGAAGAGCGTCTTTACTGCTCAAATAAATCAAAATTTGACAGTTACTAGTAAAGATTTGCATTCTGTTTTATCGCCGCATCGTACATCTACTCAAAGTGTGCTCTTCAAAATATCCATGCAGGAACCTGAAAGCTCTGTATTTCAAAGATGACTCTACCAAAACATCAAGTATACTTAATTTCTGGAAAGCAAATTTTAAGATCTATTATGATATGCAGGAATATACACGGCGTCTCTTTGAAAAAATGGATTCGATCAATAATTATTGATATCTCATTCGAGGATATGAGTTTTCAACATCATTGAATTCTACGTGAAAAAGTATTTCGAAAATGTTTTCATAGAAACAAGAAATTTTTGACAGGAAGAAAGTTACAGCAACTTTTCGTAAATGCACAGTTTCGAAAAACATGGTGATAGATATCGATATGCTGTTTTCACCATTGAGTTTGTCATAATATTTGATTTTAGTTTTCGTCTATCTAGTTTGAAAAGAGAAGTTTCCTTTTGAATGTATCCAATTACTTTTTAACAAAAATAAAAAGTATCAACAGACAAATGATGAACTTAGTTTAGAGTGTTTCTACAATTTCGATAAGAGAAACGATTTTATCAGGAAGAAAATACTTACCGTGGATTGGTGAGAATTGATCTGTGTACTGAACTTTGAAAAAAACTATCAAAAATAGTCGTGAGGCATTAACTTACTGTATCAGTGACCATGATTTTTTTGGGTCATTATGTGACTGAGTTAACTTGACTTTCCAAAAATTATGCAGTAGAATTTTATATTTCTTCAAATTGATTCATTTTCGTGATAAAGTATTATTTAGGAATATATTTTTCAATGCAATGATTCACAATCATTCTTCATATTTTTCAATAATGTACACTTGAGGTTTGAACTAAGAAATTCTGGTCTATTGAGAGTTAAAAAGGTGAATTATATTGACAGCACTGAAAATATTTTTCATAATCACTCAAAAAATCATCATTATTTGGTTTAACAGAAACTATAGCAACCTAAGAAGAATTTTCAGTTTCTGTGAAGCTTACTTTCTCTCTATCGAATCATCAAAGGATTAAATTGAATGTGTATAATGTAAAAATAAATGAAGTGTATTTTCATGTTGTATTTATTATTATACAGTGCCCCCTTTTATTTTTTGAACGGTTCAACTCAAAAAATTGAAATTTGGAATAATAAAATTAATGCATGAATACTTCAATTTGAGGTAAAATTGACAGACGAAACTTTCAAGATGGCGACTGGGCGCCATCTGGGAAAAAAATTAAACGTAAAGGGGGTTTTGTGACACATTATTTTGAAGCTCCTGACGATTACTTCACAACCCTAGAATATGAAGTCGAAATCTTCACCTACTACAAACTGGCGCAATATTTAATAATTTCCTGAAGACAAATACATTATTATCGATAATATCGAGGAATATTCCTTTTTATTTGCGATATGGCAAGTCCAACAACCAGATAAGGTTTGTTGAGTTAGTTTTTGTTCATGAAAACGTGAAAAATGTCAGTAGAACAATGAACATCATTGTTCAGTTTGAATATTCTCATTTAGTTTTCGGTTCTACTAGTAGAAAGGTACCACGTCAACAATCTCTGAAATGGTCAATTCTCGTCCATTGGAAGACGAAATTGAAGTGATTTTCATTTACTGTGCAACGCGTAACTTTCACGAGACTGAAAAGATTTTCAATGAACGTTTCCCGAATCGTCCTATCTGGAGAAAATATTTGAGGGAACTTGTATCCAAATTCACAACTAACGGTAGTGTACATAAACCAAATTTCAATATTTTGAGTTGACCCGCATCAAAGAAATGCACTGTATGTCTTTTTACCTTAACAACGAACATAAAAAGTATTGAAGGATACCCATTTTATTTCAAACTATTCACCATAAGGAGAAAGAACGCAGAAGGAATTGCACGTTAGTTTTACAGTACTGCGTCTTTTGTCACAATTTTGAAATTCTTTCGAAAATTCGAATATTCAAAAAAGGCGAGATTTCGTACAACAAAATGGAACTTTATAATGAAAAAAGTGACCTCTTTTTTGTCTTCAACAGATTTGGACTTATATTACTGGTCAACGAAAATGAAACAAATAGCCAAATAATACACCTCACGCCATCTGTGAATAATTATTCCAACAAAAAACACAAGCCTGCAAATAATGAAATCTTTATAGAAACACCAAAAATACCAAACATTAAAATCAGCCAGAGCACAGCTGGCATGTCATCGATAGAAACCAACACAACAGACGATCAACAAAAAAAACTAAGGAGTCGCCAACAGCCGTGGAATCCCTTGCAAATAAAAAGGTATAAGAAGAGACAGGTAATTGGAAAGGCAGCATCTAATTGTTTTGTAGACTATTGTAACTTCTACACATAGATGTCAAAGGACAGTGAAAGTAGTGTTGTGAGTTAGGTACGTCGATGTAAAAAGTCATATGTGACCTGGAAGTTATACGAGGAACGTTAAAATTCAATGATGAAAGTAAAGTAGAAGAGTCGATTTGATCATTTATGATTTTGTATATAAAAATCAAGTCGTTAATTTGGCGGCGTTTTTTAAGTGATGTATAGTTGAACTCTCCAGGAGTAAATCATAGCTATACTCTCTTATGGGGTGAGAACCATGTTTTTCCAAATAAAGAAATTTCAGAATTTTTTTCTGTACAGCTTCAATACAGTATATTATTTTTCCTGACAAGGATTCCATATGGAGCATCAATATTCCAGTTTGCTTGTGAATAATATAAAGAGCCAATTGCATCTAATGATGAGAATTCTTTGCTATTACGCATAACAAATCCTAATATTTTCATTGCACGGGATGTTATTTCTTCGATATGTGACGAGAACGTTAGTTTTTCATCAAAGATAATATCCAGATCAGTCGATTCGGTAATTCTTGCCAATGGTATATTATCCAGTTTGTATTTATATATGTGTACTGAGGATTTCCTTGCAAAAAGTCATAATTTTACATTTGCCTATGTTTAATGGCAGTTCATTTTTCTGACACCAATCATGTAACTCAGTAATATCGTTTTGTAATGATAAACAATCAGAGTAGTCTTCAATCTCCCTGAAAATATTCAGGGAGATTGAATATTCAGCATTCCTATTTGATTTTTGGTGAACATCTGATTCTGTCTGAGAGAGGTGTTTAACAAGGTGATCCTTTAGGACCTGTTCTTTTTTGTTTGACCATCAACGAACTCACTAGAAGCTTATCATCCGAATTTAATTGTTGGTATTTGGACGATGGCTCAATCGCTGGCGATGAAAACAGTGTTTCAAAGGATTTAGAAAAAATCATTGATTATTCAAAACATCTTGGATTTGAACTAAATTTTGATTTTTTTCTACCTTTACTTATTGCGATACGGTCTATAGCTCTTGTCTTATGGCAACATCTACGCAAAAAAGTCAAGCAAATCTAAAACTATTGTCTCCGCTTCATCTATGGTATTCGTAGGCATCAACCTAGTTGTCATAAGCTACAAGAAGCCAGGTGGCTAAATATGAAGTCTCGCCGGAAACTTCACTGCTCCACGTTATATCATAAAATAATTACTACCCAAACTCCCTCCTACCTTTACAGAAAGATTGTCTTTCGCACTAACGTTCACAATCTCAATATTGATCGAAAGGTACTATACACCACCAATCCACAAATCATCATTGTTTGAGAGAAGTATTTCCTATAATATATCGACCACTTACAATGCCATTCCAAATGATTTTAAGAATATGAAATTTTCCTCCTTTCGGAAAAATTTGTTTGATAACATGAGTTCAACTAATATCTAGGAAGCGAATATTTGCATCAGCACATATAGCTATAGTTCATCTCTATTTTGATTAGTTGTTTGCAATCTTTTGTTCTGTTTTCCCAAAAGTTGAGTGGAAGACCATTCTTGTGCACTCCAGATGCTCAAGATTAACTCCGCCTTTTCAGTTTGCATAGAATATATAGCGTATTTGATAGAACTTATCCTTTTTGTTAACCTGTGTTCTACTGAATAAATAATATATATTGATATATTTTGCAATGTTTCGGGAATTGAAATGAAAAAGTCAGAATTGAATTCACAACAACACGAACTGAAATTACAATAACATCAGTAAATTTCCAAACTACTGCAAAATATATACTGATGGATCAAAGACCGAGTATGGGGTGGGCTGTGCATTCCTTGTAGATGGACACCTCCATAGCTGGTCGATGCACTCAACAATCAGCGTTTACACAGCAGAATTATACGCTATATACCAGTATTTATTATTCTGTGAATTCGCACGAAACGAAACACATTTCCTAATTTGTACCGACTCACCAAGTTCCAGAAGATCATTCCAAAATAAATTTACTCTTGACCCACTTGTAAGGATTATTCTTGCCAGAATTCATATTATGAAGGAAAGCGGTAGAACTGTCAGCTTCATGTGGGTGCCTAGTCATTGTGGCATAAATAACAACGAGGATGTGGATAAGGCAGCTAGAATGATTGCTAACTCTAACGAATATGAAGAGGAACTACTCCACTTAGATCTGAAGATCTGAAGAATTTTAATAGAACCAAAGAAATATCTGACTGGCAGACTCTTTGGAATGATGGAATGAAACTGATGCAAAACTGAAATGCTTGAAACCAAGTGTGAATAAGCGAATCTCACCACTGAAATTGACCAGAAAAGAACAAGTTGTTCTCACGCGTCTGCGAATCGGCCATACAAAAATAACACACCTTTACTTGCTCCTAGGAGAACAACAACCTTTATGTATTACATGCCAAACAAAACTAACGGTACAACATATACTTGTAGAATGTCCAAAATATGAAGAAACCAGAAGACAACATAATATAACTGGGGCAATGAATGAAAATCTATGTGATGATAGACGAACGTTGAGTAACATGATGACATTTTTGAAAGCCGCAAATATAATAGACGAAATTTGAAAAAAACCGAAAAAGGTTTTATTCCTTCATTCTCTATTTTGGGTTCAATTTTAAGAATTGAAAGTAATATAGCTATATGAGTTCTAAGCCATTCCTTATTGAAAAACACGTGCAAATTTTGTATTTTAGGCCCAGTTCACACGGAAAGGACAAAGGTCCGCGCCTCGTCTCTGCCAGACGTCCATTCTGTGTGAATTGTGCCTTAGACATTCAGAGCCCACTTCTTCACTTCTGCTGTCATTCAGTCAATCAATCAGCTAAGGCGCATATAGCGAGAAACTCAAACCGCCAATAGATGAACATCCGGCCTTGTTCATCTACGAGTACAAAATTCCATATACAGGGTGTTATCATTAATTTATCCGATCATTCACAGGATGTTAATTAAGTATGTACCATAAATTTAACCGACGATTCTTTAGGTAATTTTAAGACGAAATGTTCATATTAACATGGATCCGCAAATCCTTCGTTCTCAAGATACATGGTGTTGAAATAAAAGTAAAAAAAAGTTATTCGTAAATATCTTGAATATTCTTCACCTGATTCTGTTATAATTCGGCAATGGTATTTATAACATCAAGGAGCTGATTTTGCCCGAACGTGATTCAATTTATTAAGTCCAGTGGCGTCTCGAGCGGGATTTGAATGAATATTTTTGATTTAAAAATGTACGCCACTGACTTTTGTACAATTTTTTCTCATTTCTTTGGATTAAGCAATTAGAAATACAACTTTATTGACTCTTGAATTTTTTTCGTATCTTGGTTAGTTTTTAAGAAAAAAAAGTTGACCTAATTGCATATCCCTGGACCNTAGCAGTTTTGTATACCAACGCTGTAAGGTGTCCCCAGAGAAAATCATCTAAGGGATTCATTTCTGGCGAGCGAGGTGGCCATGGGTGTGCACCTACTCTCCCAATCCAGCGATTATGGTAATTTTCATCCAAAAATTGTCGTGCCACTACAATAAAGTGAAGTGGAGCTCCATCGTGCATGTACCACATACGGAATCTTTCTATGACTGGAATTTCTTCTGAAAGTCTAGGTAAAACAAATTCTAAAAACCTTCGGTATTCTTCTCCATTAAGTCTAGGTGGAAGGAAGTGAGGCCCAATGAGATGGTCACCGACAATTCCAACACAAATATTGAAAGAAAACTGTTCTTGAAAATTATTTTCTATGAAGGCGTGTGGATTGTTTTCGGCCCAAATGTGATTGTTGCGGAAGTTAATAATTGAATTGCAAAAAAAACAAGCTTCATCCGTAAACAATATTCGACTTAGGAAACCTGGATTTCTTCTTATTTTAGCGCGTAACCAATTAGAAAAAGCTAGTCTTATAGGCAAATATCTGGGCAATAGAACTTGCACACGTTGCATGTGATAGAAATACAGCTGCTGGGCTCTTGAAATCTGCCGCACTGTGACATGGGTAATATTCAGTTCTTCAACTATTTTCCGAGTACTGGTATGAGGATTTACCTCAATCTCATTCAAAACATCTTCTTCAATTTGAACTGTTCGTACCGTTGCAGGCCTCCCAATGACAACCGTCGATCTTTTGAAGCTGCCCGTTTCAGAAAGTCGTGCATGGAGACGTACAAAAGTTCTCCATCGTAATCGATGGAGGATGGAGACATCAAAAACATGACTAACTGCAAAATTTCACGAGTTGTATATAAAGTTCAGCTTCATCAGAAAATACATGGGACTTTGTGCTCATACCGGCCTTGTTCATCTACTGGCGGTTTGAATTTCCCGCTCTACGCGCGGTAACTGATTGGTTGACTGAATGATGGCAAAAGTGAAAGTCTAAGGCCCAATTCACACATAATGGACGTCTGGCAGAGACGAGGCGTGAACATTTGTCCCTTCCGTGTGAACCGTGTGGGCCAAAAAGGTCCAAAATGTACCTGCTCAAATTTGCACGTGTTTTTCCATAAGGAATGGCTCAGAACTCCTATAGCTATATTACTTTTGTAGTTGGAAATATTATCATCATTGGAGATTAAATTGTTTTCACCAATAAAGACGTCTGTGAAAAACTCACAATGATATTAATAAGAAAGAACGCAATAAAGTTATACCACGTATTAATATATTTTATTTGTGATGTTGAATATTGCTATAGAAATACTTGTGATGTACAATCAATATAGGGAAAATCAAAAAAAACTCACAATGCATTTTTGAAAATAGATGTTAATTACTTATCATCCCATTTCCAAAGTGAAATTATTCGAAAGAACAATTTTGAAATTGCATCTATTTGTCGACAAATCATTGTGTCAAATAATTTAGGATAGTGACCATAGTTTTTCCTCCCTCAAAATGTGATGAAAATTTAATAAAAAAATATGTGACGTGCTTCCCGCAGTATAATTTTAAGTGTCATTTTTATATTATTTGTATATAGTCAATGTTATTACCCTACTTTCGAGCCCAAGGTAAGATAATAACTGTTGAAAAACTGTTACAAAANATAATTTTTAGTTTTCAAACTATGAACTTCAGACCATAATACAATCTACTTTGTTAAAAATCTGTTCACCATGGAACATCTGATAATGCAAAACAATTGATCTATTTGAGAAAACTGGTGACATGCTCTATGGGTGCCATAGAAAAAATGAATATGTGTCCCCTTGTATACTATTGTTAAGGTGTTTTTTTTCTGCAAATCATTGAACGGAAAGTTATTCAGGGTGGCTTGTTCTAAATGGAATGCACAGTATTTCCAAACTCGAGCTGAAAATTGAAATGTCAAAACTAACATGGGGTAACATTTAAAAATGGACACTCTATATGTACCTGAGTGTTGTTTGTAATGTAGTCATTGTATTCTGAACGCAATAATTTTTGCAGGTTAGCAGCAATTGTAGCAGCTCCAGCAGTCGCCTCAGGATCACGAAACGTTACCTTTAAATGTGACTGATCGGAAGAAAAGAGGTCACGCTATGTGATTTCCCCGACTGTAGATTTCGACAGCAGTACCAGTAGTGACAATCCAAGAAGAGTTATATTGGAACTACAACATATTTCAGCAATCGGATGAAGCGGGTATTCATCTTCAGCAAATATTATTAGCATCAATTATTTTTTTCGTTAAGTGTTTTCAAAATGTTTCTATAAAATGACTGATATCGGAGGTTTATTACAAAAGGTAACCAATGAAAATATACGATCAATGGTTTTGGAACCCTACGAAATTCAGTATTCGATTGGAGTTCAATCATTCAAGCCTATGACATATCAGACGTCGTATATTTATCAACAGTAAAATTCAACATCCGAATCTGATCCAAATAATTGTTGAGTTGTCATCATGAATAATAAAAGAAGTGGAATTGCAGTAACCCTATTTTCCAAAAACATTTTTGGCAATGTCTAAGGATGGATTCAAGCACCAAATCAGAGTCGTATGTCGTAAGTTTCACATTTCAAAATTCATGTTTTTCATCAATACAATTTCAATTTTATCTTCAGCACTAAATGCGCATTTCAATTACATTTTATGATACTTCAACCAAATTTCGCTCAATAATTATGATATTTTGAAACTTATCGCCAAACAGTTTGTGTTAGAGCATCCTAGATTACGTAGTTTTTGATGTTGTGAGATATAAAGCTACTTTATTCTTTCCAAACCTATTTTTGACAACCGCGTATACGACTTGATAAGATTGTATATCAGCTGACTGTATTTCAGATTTCAGGCTATACATAACTCTTTATGAAGGATACATTTTTATTCGTGAAATCAATGATGAGGAAGTTTCCCATATGTTGTCGACTTAAGTAGACACGCTGTACGAGGGCGGTACTCAGCCTCACCGCCGGATGACGCCACTATAACAAGAAATATTCACCATCATCTAATTCTCTTAGACGGCTACTGTCATGATTTCAGCCGAATCGGACTCTTTCATTCAAATAATATTTGGCCATCATTTTTACGTCCATAGGTGATAACGGAAATCCCCAGTCGGCACATTTGGCAGCCGCTTTAAGGATAGCCACCTCCTCTGCAGTTGTAAAAATTGTTGGACGGCCTGGTTTACCCCCATGTCTTCCTTTGTACTTAATGTATAGCGTTCCAAATGGAATTTTGAATTCCCTTGACGCCTCGCGAATAGTGGATCTTCCTTCCAGTGCTTCTTCCAAAGTTTCTTTGATGTAGTCGCAATATGTTCTTACTGCCAAGTTCACGTTTGTGTTTAAGGGGCATTCTTTCTGGAAAAAAAAAATAAATTTGTACAATTATCTTAGTGCAACTATTTAAAACTATCTGATGAAGGGCAACTTTGATCAAAGGGGCATCATTGATCAAGTGATGCCCCAGACGCTGATCAAAGTTACCCCAGCAAATAAAATGAAAAATTACTGTTATTACGATGTAATTTCAGTCTCGAATATACGCCTGACACAATATAAAAGTAGCAAGCTTATTAAGGTACACCGGGGTAAGTGTGGCCTAAAATTTCAATAGATAAACTATTTTGGGTAGTAATAATTTTTTCAATAAATGGGAGGAATTCCATCCTAGATCAATTCACATCAGAGAGATTACCAGACAATACTCGATCCCTTACATTTTCAAGCATTCAATTTTTCAATTCAATTCAATTAAATTTCATTCATTTTCAGCCCGATTTGAAAAGTTTGCCAGTGAATGGAAAAAATGTATCCCAGATCAAACAGGTTTCCAAACAATGCCCGATTTAAACAAATTATTCAAGGAAAAACAGAGTAATGTTTTCATCTTCTACATCTTCTACAATTAGTGATTGATTATACACTTTCTAGGTTTTCGATTGTAGAGCGTGATTTCAATAATTTTTCCAATAAATGGAAGGAATTATATCCTAGATGAATTCGTATCAAACAATGTCAGATTTATACAAATTATTCAAGGAAGAACATAGCTTTGTTTTTATCATCTGAATTCAAAACACTTTGTGGCGAAATACCCTTTTTGGGTTTTTAATTTCCCGCCCGATTCTGATGATTTTTTCAATTAATGGAAGGGAATTCATCGCAGATGAATTCACATCGAATAGATTTTCCAACGAAGTCAAATTCATACACATTATACCAGAAAAAAAAAACAGTTATGTTTTCATCAACTAGATTCAAAACACTCTGTGGAAAACTATTTTTCGAGTGTTTTTTTCAGTTTTGAGCGCGATTTTGATATTTTTCCCAATCATTCAGGGAAAGTTCACCTCTGATCGATTGAAATCCAACAGACGTTACAACTAGATTCAAAACACTGTGGAATACATTTTTTTTTTCATTTTTGAGCACGATTTTGATATTTCTCTCAATCATTCAGAGGAAACTCATCTGAGATCAATTCAAATCAAAGAGTTGTCCCGACTAGGATAAATTTATATTCATTATACAAAGGAAAACAAAGTTATATTTCCATCATCTACATCTTAAAAACACTCTCTGCTGAAATACAGCTCTGGATGATGATCAATCTGTCAATCTTGTTCCATTTCCCATACATTTTTACTTCATTCATTTCGATGTCAGTTTCTTATGAATTTATGAATTATTCATTGAAGCATCGCGTTCTTTCTGCGTATTTTATATTTTCTACGGTAGTTATGGAATAATCAACAATTGAACGATAACATGAGTGGCTAACGCTAATTGCACACACACCGATTTTGGACGGCCAGTATAAAATCGGACGATATTTTATTAATAGCGGGTGCTTGCACACTCACCGGATTTTTATCGGTCAAACAATCAGTTGCTTTGTTGTCGTAATTAGCACGCACTACCAAAACGAAGTTGATGCGTAGTAACTACAATTTCACCGAGCATTCGACACTGGAATGGTCGGTGAAAAACCGGTGAGTATGCAAGAGTGTATTTAGTCATGTACGCCACTACTTCCCGGTACTGCCAGCGATACAGTGGCAGTAGACGGCTGCTCACAGGTATTTTACCGGCGACGATCACCGGTCGGCGTGTGTGCCAGGTCCCGTTCCCACACGTGGTTCACTATAGGAATTTGGACGACCGGTACAAAGTCGGCCGTCCAAAATCGGTGTGTGTGCAACTAGCGTAACACTTGAGAATAACCGGTTGTTCAATATCGGATGTTGCCTCCTTCAGCTCCGACAGTAGCTTCCATTTTACGAGGGCGAATCAGCGGTTGAATATACTCTTGAGCATGTTATTCCATCAGTGTAACATGAAATCCTTTTTTGTTCGTAGGTGGTTTTTCGCGACTTCTCACACTTCTACCTAGATAATCCTAGACATAATTGAATGAAACTGGCCGATCCTTGATGAAAATACTTATTGAAACTAATTAAATACAGTTTATTGTATGATTTTTACTATGGAGGGTTTTACAAATACCGCGACACGTGTTTCGCTATAGAACAGCTTTCTCAAGCGTAAACTGAAAGTTACTTCGGAATTACAACCATTTTATACTCTTATACAGTGGAGTCCACTAATTGTGCAACANATACTGGGCGAGGCATTTTTAATTAAGGACAAATATGAAAACGTTTTACAGGCAAGTTTTGAGAAGCCACACTATCATACTACAGTATTGTTTTAGGGCGTATGTGTTTTTTGTTCATGGCTATCCGCGATAGATTTTGGATTGTTTTTAATAGTTGTTCTAGTTGAGGCATTATTGTCAGAATGAAAGAAATTTTATACTTTTATTGACAGTTCATTTATATGAACATTTAGTTAGTAAAGTATTTGCCTTTTTTGAAAGAGTATTTGTTTTATTCTAGAGTTCTGTTAAATATCGTTGCAACAAACATGAAGTTGACAGTCACCTAAAAATATACAAATCCGCGTAAATTTTACAAATGCACTTTGATTCGATAAGAAATACTCCAAACTGATTTGATTATGGCTACCTCAAATACATATTAAATCAAAATAGTAAAAATTTTCCAAAAGGATAAAATCGAATAGCAGGCCATAATTTCGTATCTGAAAATAACTTTCAATTCTGAGCAACTTTTTTTCTTGACATATTTCTATATTTTCTGAAATAAGGGTACTTTACTCTTGAACAAACTTTATATTTTTTGTCAAGAATAAAATTTTCTGGGAAATCCATAATAAAAAAGGTTCCCATTTGTTGCAGACTTAGTGGACCCCACTGTATATTACTTACTCGTATGTCTACTTTCTAATGAATTAATCTACCTGAAAAGGTCACGTATGAATTCATTAACTACCTATATGAATGAATATTTCGAATGTAGTGTAAATATACTCAACTATTTTTACACCTGTGAATGAACAGATTCAATAATGGCTAATTATTCAATTCACTTAGATCGTTCATAAGATACTGACAGTTTATGAATTTGTCTATTTCCATACTCTCCAACCTTCCTTCTGGAAATGGAGAAGCTTGTATTTATGGTTGAACTCATGTCCCTCTGTGATTAAATGAGTGGCATATATGTGGAATCCATTTTTCCATTTCGGAAATTATATTTGTGTTTCTTCATGCGGGCTCTAAACGTTCTTCCAGTTTGACCTATATAAAACATCGGTCATGACCACATGATAATTCATACATTTCCGATTTTTCTGAAACCAAACTTTCATCTTCGTCATTCTTAATGTGTATGCCTAAGTTGTTGTTGGTTTTGGAAGCAATATTTACACCTTTTCTGTGCAGACAATTTGAAATATTTATAGTGTGCTGGCCTAAGTAGGTTGAGGTTCTATAATTAATTTCATCTTCTCTTCGAATTGAGTAAACTTATTTGAAAGCTTAACTGTATAACTTCTTTGATATAATAAAGAATGTATTAGACCGCTATCGTAATCATTGTTGATGGCTATTTGTCTCATTATGTTCAGTTCTTTATTGAAATTCGACATTTATCAGTCTGTGGATCGTACTTTCCCACATCGCATCCCAGAGCATGTCACCAATTTCTTTTCGAATGGATCACCCTATATTGTTTCGCATTATCAAATGCTCCATGATGAACAGATTTCAACAAAGTATAAAACATATGGTCTGAAGCTTATGGTTTGGGAGCTACAAATTATTTGGGTTGAAAACGAGCCACCGTGAATAACTTTTGAAACAAACAGATCAATTTTTTATTAATTCTTGAATCGAAATATAATGACCAGACGATGGAAAGAAAAAAAAATATTTTCCAAATGTTCGAAAACGTTTTCACCAACTTTCATACAATAGTACAAATGAGCTTTCATTGTCGCCCTCACATGGTCGGGAGTTATTTCTCTGCAATGCCTGATGATATTCTCTCTCAAATCATCTAATGTTGTTGATTCTATCTCTCACTATCTAGATTTCGAATGATCCTATAGAAAGAAATCTTTAGGAGTGGGATCCGGAGACCTTGGTGGTCATTCTGCAGGACCTATTCTGCCAATCCAGCCACCAGGAAAATGATCATCCATAAATTGTCGCACTCGAGCTGAATAATGAAAAGGTGTACCCTCATGCTGAAGAACGATTTCGTTTTCGAATAAATATATATCATCCTCAATTGTCCTATTGATACACGGATCAATATGAAACCAAGAAATGAGATACACTGTTTGATAGACCTCAAAAATGCAAATTGAAATGTATCCATGTTCTAAAGTCATATCTACTTGTCTATATCATTTGGTATTTGATATATGTACATATATAAAATTGTGTTTTGATTATTATCAAGTTATTATCGTGACAAATATTATAAATTCCATTCAACATATCAATTATATATGTGACTGTGCTTCAATAAGTATTATCGATTTTATTCATGTTTTCCTCATTAGTATTTTAATATTATGTGATTAGGTTTTTGTTTGTTTACCAGTGTGAAATTATTTCATATATTT